>JAQHUG010000103.1:5919223-5931083 GCA_028555095.1 Dicrostonyx torquatus | reverse complement strand
AGTCATCTGTCTCTTCGTCATCTATCTCTTTGTCTGCTTTGTTTCTTTACTTCAGAAAAAAGAAATTTTCCTCCTCCTCACAAGGTAGAATCAAATGCAATATGAATTTAAAGTACACAGTATGTGATAAGTGTAACAGATTTTTACAATGCGTAACTGAATTTTTGCCTCAGCACCTCTGGCCAGATTTCAGATTGACCTACCACAGCAGATCCTGCCTCCCAACATCTCAGGATCCTCTTTGTCTTTTCCTTGGATTCTGCCCTCACCTGCAGATGTCGTTTGATATCCCAGTGGCATTGCTTAGAACTGTCACCTGCTGCTTTTTCAATTGAATGTGCTCTGCTTCCAGATGTCACCTCTATCCTGAGCACGGTATCACTGTGTGCTCTGACTGTTTCATGTACCGAGTGTACCATGGTTGAGCCAGCGTCCTATCTGTTTGCTGTAGCCTTCTCCCTTCTGCTCCTGGCTCCATCTCTTCTGCCTGTGTGCTGAGGTTAGGACTCACTTGCCTGGGGAAGCTCCAGAGTGTCCTATTTGTTTAAAGTTCTAAGAGGGATAGGGGGCAAAACAAAATAAGCCTATTTCAGAGGACAGCAATTCAGGGGATATTCGTTAAGCTTTGGTTGTAGTTTATTTGGGTTGGATTTTGGAGGAAATTCTCTGTGTGGGGGGCCATGGCCACAGCAACTGGGTACAGCATCTTAGACTCCAGTATCTTCTCCGCACATCGCTGCTGGGTTTGTGCAATGTGATCCTTGGGAGTCTGTCGGAGGTTGGTTGGGTGGTTTGCCAATACTGTCTGTCAATTTTGTAATGATCCTTGCTTACACCGGTTCTGTGTCATCACCAATGACCTTAGACAGCACACACTTACTACTTCAGAATTCCTGCACCTTTTTAGTCTCTTAAAATGGAGGAACGTATAATGTAGGAGAGACACCCGTGGCTTTCTCCCCCTCATCTGCTCTGAATTTCCCCACAATCATCTAGGGTAGACATTCAGAGGGCTTTTAGACGCTTGGACAAAATATTCACCCACAGATACTGGCTTTGCTCCCCACTATTATTTTAATAGAAAGCCGCCTCAAGCCGAGCATGGTTCCTACCTAGACAGTATTCTTATCTGCAAGTGACAAAAATCCTGTGTGAAATACCTTTAGTCAAAAGAGAAATGGGAGCCATGGGCTTTCTCTTTTGTTCTGTTTCTGTAATATCAACATTCCTGCAGGCTGGAACTGGAAGCTGTGTGACTCTTAGCCATGAGATTCACATCTAGAGAGGCTGGTCTATGGCCTTCACTCCTGAATAGAACATTCCCAGCAAGGACTCTGATTGGTCTGTGTACCATTTTAAAAACATTTGGCTGCAGGCAACAAAAAGCACAATTTAGAATAGCTTAAACAACTGTATTTTATGCTCTACATGGGTCAAGATGTCCAGAGTGAAGTAGCTGCCCCGTGACTCACTGACGCCACTGGATCTTGCCCCGTGGTTTCAATGGATAATGCAGCTCTACACCCCAAACCCTTGCTTCACGGTGTTTTCACTTTTTTTTTTTAATCCAAAGCAAAACCTAAGGTAAAGGCTCGTGCATAGGATACTGGGGTGTGGGATGCAGGATCAGGGACTAGGAGGATGATACTGGAGGAAGAGAGAAAGCTAACACAGAGGTCATGACTGAGTGAGAAGGAAAAGCTAGGGGTGTGCCTTGCTTACTTCTGTCTTTACTGAGATAGAGCACTTAAGGAGAGAAAGACTTACTTTAGCTTAGTTTGAAGATATGTGAAGACAGGTGAAGACATTCCATGGCAGGAAGGCATGGAAGCAGATGCATGAAGCCACTGGTCACACTGCTTCAGGAAGCAGAGAGAGGTGTGTGCTGGTGCCCAGCTCACTCTCTCCTTTTTAGACCTCCAAGACCTAGCCCATGGCACAGTGCTATTCACACTTAGGGTGGCTCTTCCCCAAATTAGTTAACACAATCTAGTGAATCCTCACAAGTGTGTCACAGTCACACTCACTATTATAACCACCACAGGGTGAAGTTCCCATCCTGCTGGGACCTTCTGGGAGGCCTTATGAGATGTACCTCAGACTGTTTATCCCCCGAGGAACCCAAGGAGGCATTTTCTATCAACTGTCTCCAACTACCCACTATGACAGTGACCAATTTCTAGCCCACTCCCTCTATGTATTAGGTATGTATGTATAATACATGTGTGTAGATGAATACTACTTCATTTTATAGAAGGTCTACACTTTGGTTATCTGCCTACTACTGAACATTTACACCCCTTTGTTTGTTTAGAGATAGGGACTGAACCCAGGGTCTTAGGTCTTACACGTTAAAGAAGTGCTAGTCTTTATAGGTCACAGCCTTGGTTTTATACTGAGTTACACGTGTGTTGGAAGGGGCATGACTTTGGTGAGTGGTTTGATCCTAGGGCCAAGGATACCTCGTTTATCTCATCTTGAGATACGGTGCTTTTTTAAAATATAGCCATATTTCGTCTTGTCAAAGAACAATTATCTCATACTAACCTATTCAGAACAAAAATAGAAAAGGGATAAAAATAGCTCTGAAGTAGCCAAGTAGTTGCCAGACAGCCACAGACCCCAGATGGAGCCTGCAGCCATATGCACAGTGTCATTCTGTCTTTGTCTTACACCTCATAGACTTTACTCATGAGAGAGTCCTTTATTAGGGTTTCATTTAACCTCATTTTACTGACAATTCTAATGAGTTTGGTATCCTAGTTACTATTTCCACAGCAATGAGAAGGGGAAGGAAGTTGCTTGAGGAAGTCTCATGAGCAAAACCAAAATCCGAAAACAGAGACGGGGAGGACAGGGCAAGCTGAGCAACCACCACTCTGCAGGGGTAGCAGAGACACGCTGAAGATAGGCAGAATTCCTGCACCCACAGCACAGCGAAGGGACCAAGGTTCTCAATCAGAAACGACCGTCGAAGTTGCTTCCAGCACACTCTTTAAGAGGCAGGGAAATGAATAATTTATTTTAGGCTATTATATTGTTCCATATGGTATTGACTGGATCTGATTATCCTTTCTGTGAAATATGTTTTACAGTGATTTCCCAATAGATAGGTTTAAAAAGATGAAGAAAGTTGATCGTAAGGCCCCAGGGAGCTGTACTTTCCAAACAGCCATTTTCCATGAACTTGTAGCCAAGCAATCTCATTCAGATAGACAGATGGAGAGTGCAGGTAATGGCTCCCAGCTTTCCCTCCAAGTCCTGTAGTGGTGAAGACACTAAGAAATCCAGTTTTAAAAGTCACTTTTCATAGTCTTAAAATATTTTCTGGTCAGGTGGTGGTGGTGTACACCTTTAATCCCAGCATTTGGGAGGCAGTGGCAGGCAGATTTCTGATGTGGGAGTCCTCTCTGTATGATGTAAATATGTTTTATTGCCTTTGGTTAATAAAGAAGCTACTTTTAGTCAATGGTTTAACAGAGTAAAGCCAGACAGGAAATCTGAACAGAGATATATAGAGAAAGTAGGCTGAGTCAAAGAGACGCATAGCCACTGCAGGAAACAGATGCTGGACTGAATGTTACCAGTAGGCCACAGTCATATGACGATACACAGATTAATAAAAATGGGTTTATTCAAGATGTATGCTTAATCTATTGGCCAAACAGTATTGCAATTAATATAGTTTCTGTGTAATTATTTTGGGTCTGGGAAGCCAGGAACAAATGAGAGATCTCCATCTATAGAATGGCACCCACCATCTGGGGCATGGATCCATAAAAGACCTAAAATAAACTTAATAAAAAAATGAAGGCTTCTAGACCCACAAAAACAGGAGTTAAGCACAGTTTCTTGGTAACCACAGTTTTTCAGATAGGCTCTGTTTGCTGGTGGCAAACAGGGGTGCTGGGGCTCCTTTAAGAATGACTCAGTAGCCGGGCGGTGGTGGCGCATGCCTTTAATCCCAGCACTTGGGAGGCAGAGGCAGGCGGATCTTTGTGAGTTCGAGACCAGCCTGGTCTACAAGAGCTAGTTCCAGCACAGGCTCCAAAGCCACAGAGAAACCCTGTCTCGAAAAACCAAAAAAAAAAAAAAAAAAACCAAGACTCAGCATAAGAAATGGTGGCTTCCTCATTCAGGCATCATAAACTCTGGCTCTTTCTGGAGGCCAAGACTTGAATGAAGTTTGTGGGCAGCATGCTGCAAGTTATTTGGTGGCAGCATGGGACAACTGGTTACCAGAGTTGAGGTGGTGAGGACGATGAACATACCTGTGCCACGTTGGACTGGGCGGAGCCAAAAGGCAAAGCAGCCTTAGTCCTAGCCGTACTAATTAACATTTTAAGAAGCAGTCCTGGTGAGAAAATTATTACAGATATGCAATAAAGATAAATTCAGATGGAAAAGACCTCAAAATGGGTCACAATATTGGATAAATCTATATAGGTTTGAGAGAGAGAGAGAGGAAAAAGAAAATGGGGGAAAAACATCAAAATAGTAAAGATAATTAAATAAATATTAAACTTGTAGAAAAAGTAATAGAGTAAGAAAAATAAGGCACATAAAAATGGGATATACACAGAGAGTCTGGATTGTGTATATTATTGTGTTTTCTCTGAAATTTTTTGACTGTGAATGAGCTAAGTACAGAGATATATTTCATTGTATGGGCTGCTAAGATAAACCAAGATATACATGTTAAAGGTATCTTGACTTTAAAATATGGGTCTAAGGATATGTTGCTTTGGAAAAGAAGTTCTGCTTTTGTTTCCATAGAGGATGAGAACCTACGGATTCCTTCCAGACAAATGTGGTTTGATGGATCAACACCCCTCCCCCCAAAAAGGTCTCCATGAAACCCCTAAAAAGAAAATACTTTGCCCAACCAAAAGTAAGAAGCAGTTTGGAGACAACTATGCCGAAATTCCCAAATATTGTTTATAAATGTTTTGAAAGGGGGCTATGCTATAAAGATGAATATATTGCATTGGTATGGATCTTGGTTTATTTATATGAATTTAAGGTCAGTTTTGTTATATGTATATTTCTGCTTTTGATTAAGGTTTCTTGGTTTGTGCAACTCATTTAGATAGTCATCTATAATAGTCAAACTTGTAGTCGTGTTAATTAGGTTTTCTAGACATACAGAGATCTATTTCAGATGGATAGTTATTCTTCAAACCTTTAAAAGACTAACAGAATATAACATTTAAAATGTTTTAAGGACTTAGAACTTTTCATGACAGTGAGACACATCTACTTCTGGCAGCACCAATCTACTTCAAGAGGAAGATGGGCATCAAGGAGGCTCCTTATGGAGTTTGTTTGCCTTTTCGGCAAGAAACTGCTCTTGCCTGACTGCTTGATGGTATGCTTTATGAGCTGGACATAAAAGTGACTGCTGAACTTCCTAAAGGTGAGACAGTCCTTCAGGATTCCTGCGCCATGTGAGTCTGCTGGACATTCTGCAGGACACAGAAGAAAGTGACTGACAAACTGCCAACATAGGCTCAATTGTCTTTGAAATTTCCTGCTTCTTGGAAAAGTCTGCCAGATACTATGGGCCTGTAGGCTGAAGATGGGTACCCCAATGTTACAGAAGAACATTGGGTGATTGACCAGGCAATGAGATGTCTCTGTCAATTCCAGAGTTTTGGAAGTTGCTTACAATGCACTTCCTGTTAACTTAGGTAATATTATATTCTTCTGGAGTCTTTGATGGTGTTGAAGAATAGATAGTTATAATTATAGTTTTTTTAGTTATGATAAAAGGTAACATAGATATAAATATTGTAACTGTAATTCTTGCTTGATACCTGTTTTGTATATATAATATTGCTATGTTAAAGTCAAAACCTTTCTTTTTATTTAGACAGAAAAGAGAAGGTAGCCGGGTGGTGGTGGCGCACACCTTTAATCCCAGCACTCGGGAGGCAGAGGCAGGCAGATCTCTGTGAGTTTGAGACCAGCCTGGTCTACAAGAGCTAGTTCCAGGACAGGCTCCAAAAGCCACAGAAAAACCCTGTCTTGAAAAAAACAAAAAACAACAACAAAAAAAAGAAGGTGATGTGGGATTCCCCATACTGTGAATGAGTTTTATTGCCATTAGTTAATAAAGAAACTGCTTTTGGCCAATGGCTTAACAGAGTAAAGCCAGACCAGAAATCCAAATAGAGATGTAGAGATAAAGAGAGAGTAGGCAGAGAGTCAAAGAGATGCCATGTAGCTGCTGTAGGAGACAGACCCTGGACATAACCTTACTGGTGGGCCACAATCATGTGACAATACACAGATTAATAGAAATGGGCTAGTTTAAGATATAACAGCTGACCAGTAAGAAGCATGAGCTAATAGACCAAACAATATTGGAATTTAGACAGTTTCTGTGTGATTATTTCAGGTCTGGGCAGCAGGGAATGAACAATTAGCCTTTGTCAACAGGTCTCTGAGCCTTTGAGGCCAGCCTGGTCTACAGAGCAAGTTCCAGGACAGGCACCAAAGCTACACAGAGAAACCCTGTCTCAAAAAACCAAAACCAAACAAACAAGTAAACAAAAAAAACCCCCAAAATTTTCTATTACAATTTATTTAGTGTGTGTGTTCACTTATGTGTGTGTGTGTGTGTATGTGTGTAAATTTGTGCACACAAATGCACTCATGTGTGTGGGCATGTGTGGATGTTAGGGAGTCTGTTCTCTCCTTTCAGTATGTGGGTTCAAGTTTTGAACTCAGGCCATCAGGCTGGATGGCAAATGCTTTTACGCAGTGAGCCATATTTCCAGTTTCATGTTTTCTCTTAACTGGCATAAATCACCACGTATGAAATTTCATGAGGAAGGGCATGTTTGAATCTCTATCAGTCGAAGAAGCAAATGTTGCAACTTCCATCTTCCCTTCTAGAAGTTTTAGAAATGTTAAAGGTAAGTTAGGAAAGAAGAGGCTTTCTTAACTTATAATACATAATGTAGATGGAAGTTTTTGTCCCACCGGGTCCCATGGCCATTGAGTTCCAAAGAAACACACAGAGACTTATATATAAATTATAAACTGCTTGGCCTGTTAGCTCAGGCTTATTAATTACCTCTTACAACTTAAATTATCCCATAATTCTTATCTATGTTTAGATATGTGACTTGGTACCTTTTCTTAGGAAGGTATTCTCATCTTGTTTCTTCTGTATCTGGATAGTGACTTTCCTCTTCTCAGAATTCTCTTAGTCTGGTTGCCCTGCCAATACTTCCTGCCTGGCTACTGACCAATCAGCTTTTGTTAAACAAATATGAGTGTCAAATTTTTACAGTGTACAAAAGCATTATCCCATTCCAATATATATAGAATTCTTTTCTAGGCAGAAAGGAATTTGGATTTTTTTCTACGAAAGCTTTAAAAACTGTGTTATTTGCTAGGTTTGTTTTGCTACATTGGAATCCTAGCAAGGTACAACTCTCAGGCTCTTTTTCTCCCTCTCTACTTACTTGAAATGAACTAAGAGTAGTAAATAGAGGCTGTTTTTGCCATGATGTGCAATTTTGTAGTACAATGTATCACTCTTTATGTATCTCTAGTCCCAACAGAGTCATCAATGCTACAATTTCATTTTGTCCCTTCATTGCCATTTCTTCTTATATCCTTCAATTTTATTTTCTTATTTACTCTTGGCTCATAGTCTTTGAATAATGGCCACCAAAGATGTCCGTATCCAAACCCAAAAAACCATCGATGAATAGGAATTATGGTTGTGGGTGGGAAGTTGTCTATCAGCTGGCAGTACAATATGGAGATTTGCTAAGCCCTTAACTGGATAAGATAAAGATGAAAGGGTTATGGCTTCAAAGAAAGAAAAGGGCTCAGGGAATTGTAGCTACTTGCAGACGCTAAGGCAAGAAATTGTTTCTTGTGTGGCTCTGCTGACACCTGGAGTGGTACAACAGCCATTGGAAACAAACACACATGCTTCTAAATTGCCTTGAAGAAGCAGTCGTGATTGTTCAAATATATATTTGTTGTGGGAATTCATTCAACCAATAGCCTTTTGGGTACCGGCCCATTAGGGTGTGGTCTGATGTGCTTTGTGTAGACTGATAAACACAGACAGGAAGCATGCTCACTCTCTTGGGAGGTCGTGGGAGTTCTGTTTGCAGCTTCCACCTCCCACAGAGCAGAGGACTGTGGCTCTCTACCCGTGTTGTGAGTTTTTCTCCAAATGAATATTTGTTATCCTTTATTCTGGGTTCTCATGGACTTCCTTAATGATGCCTACACACACTGAATGAGATGAAACTGCTTTCTGATCTGCAGTCAGCTCACTGGGAAACTCTAAACAGTGGGCCTAAACCAAGGTGGAGATTATAAATTCACAAAAATTCAATTAAATTTGTGTTAGACCATAGAGTTAAGAATGGTTCAGAGCACTTGACAGAAGAAAGCATCCACAATAAGCTATTGAACAACTATGGCTTTCACTATTGTCATTAGTCTTTCAAGCCCTAAGGTCTATTTTCTGAGTATGTTAAACATTCACAATTTCTGTATGTATATTTTATATCTTTAAAGCCATTCATACATAAAAAGGAAGTATGTTCTAAAAACTGAATGATTGCAGGATTTCTACATTGTACAAACAAAGTGAATGAGCTTATGTGTAAATTCACTCTACTTCTATGCTATTGTGTGAGGGGCCTGTACAGACTGCCACTCTACTGAATATTACATGCAGCTATAACAGAGCAGCACGGGTCAGTGTATGTCAGCATAGAAAAATTGCAATAGTGTGCAATATAAAAGTTGAAAACAAAAGCAAAAAGAAAAGAAAAGAAAAGAAAAAGAATGGAGGTTGACTTGAATTTGGGATGACAGACCACCAAAGTAAATTTGTGTGAATATTAATGAATGACTAAGCAACTCTGAAAAAGTGCTTGGCATACAGCTGACTTCCATAAGGGAAGAAGATAGGAAAGTAAAGTGAATGCCATACCATCTTCTCACAAGCTGATGATACTTCAGAAGAGGAAATATGGTTTTATTTCTGTAACATAGACTCTTATCTATAGGGATGCTGTAGTTGCCTAGGTAACTAGGGATATAAGTAGTCATCCACACTTACCGAGTACATTCTCTTTAATAACAAGATAGACAGATGAGGAAGATACAGTTACTTAATATTTACAAATATAAGTCTTCACATTTGCTGTCATCTGGCTGGCTTTCACTTCAGTATTTTTTTAATTCCTCCAATTGCTTTTGTATTTGTTTTTGCTTCTTCTTCTTCCTCTTCTTCTCCTTCTGCTTCTCCTCCTCCTCCTTCTTTTATTCTTCTCCTGGTTTTTCAAGACAAAATTTCTCTGTGTAGCCTTGGCTGTCCTGGAACTTGCTTTGTAGACCAGACTGACCTTGAACTCAGAAGACCTACCACGTCTGCTTCCTGAATAGGGTTTAAAGGCATGCACCACCATGGTTGGCTTTAGAGCTGAGCTTTTTAGCCAGTGTAAGGAAAGAGGCCTGTGGAAATAGAGGACCTAGGCCCACCATGGAGATCCTTATGCTGCAATCTGAAGGATCTTTGGGGTATAATTTTCATGTTTATGCATTCCTGGGTGTGAGTAAAAGTCCTCTGTATCATTTTTCCTTTGCTTTAGAGGGTAACATAAAAATGACAAAAAGGAAATAAAAGAAATCCCAAGTCCAAGTTTTTAAAAATTTTTCTATGACTGGCAAATTTTTTAAAAAATTTTTCAATAAATGATAAATTTTAATTTGATCACAGTAATATGACATGATGAATTAAGAAAGCAATGCCAAGTGTGACCGTGGTGGCACAAGCCTTCAATGCCTGGCAGCCAGATCTCTGTGAATTCGAGCTAGTCTGGTCTACAGAGAGTTCCAGGATAGTCAGGGCAGTCACACAGAGGAACGCTGTCTCAAAACCAACTCCCCCAAAAGCTACTCAAAATTGTGCATTTAGGAATTTACAGAGCAGTTTCCTAAACAATGTTCTGAGTAAACAATGAAGATAGAATTGTGAAATGTTCAGAATGAGAAAAGTGGCACATGTCAAAGCTCTGGAGAAGAGCTAAGATAGCTCTCTGTGGGAAATCTAGTCTTTAAATATTTATTTGCTTTTATTTTCTATGTTTGAGTGTTTGCCTGCATGTGTATTCGCTCTACTTGCATACCTGGCACACACCTCACACATTCCAGGTGGTGCTCACTGCACTAAGTCCTCTTGCACTTCATTTTTAGTTAGAAAATGAGAGAGATTGGAAGCAAAGCTAGTGCAAAAAGATGGAACATAAAAAATGAGTCGTGGATGAATTTACATCAGAGTTAAGATAAAAACAGGCTGGAGTGGTGGCTCAGCAGCTAAGAGCACTTGCTGCTCTTGTGAAGGACCTAAGTTTGGTTCTCTGCACCCACATCTGGTGGCTCACATGTGCCTGTAACTCCAGCTTCAGGAATGCAACACCCTCTTCTGAACTGTGCAGACATCTGCACTCATGTATGCATGCTAGCGCGCGCACACACACACACACACACAGAGAGAGAGAGAAATATTTTTTAAAAAGATAAAAACAAAATAAGCACAGAAAACTTTTGGTGGGGTTATGCTGAGCATAAAATCCAGGGTCTGAGGCATGTTAGCACGTAGCTCACCTGAGCTACAGGCTCAACCTGCAAAACAACTTTTGCAGACTCCTTGTATTCCTCATCTACAGTTCCTAGACTGTAATGCACAAAAAGGTATAAGGAAAATATATACCTTATATATCAGATAGAGGCTATATATATATTTTTATATATGTATATATATGTAAGTGTGGGCAAAACTTTACAATCTAGAAAGGAGACCAAGAGAAGCTAAAATGGGTACACAAAGGACACATGGGGCAGGAAAGAAGAAGAGAGACTGTGGGGGTGTTACAAAGGCGGACGAGGGCAAGTGGAGAGTGGAGAAGATGATGATGATGAGCAGAATCTTCTGAAACATTTAAAAATGCCATAATGGCATCGAATACTTTGTATGATAATTGAAAAATGCAAGAAATTATTTTAAAACTAACAATTACAGGACTGGAGAATGGCTCAGTGGTTAAGACCATGACTCTTGCAGAGCACCTGGTTTAGTTTCCAGCACCCACATGGATGCTCACAACCACCTATAACTCCAGTTCTGGCCTGCTGTGGGCACTAGGCACACATATGGTACATATATATACATGCATGCAAGCAAAATATGCATGCACACAAAATAAAAGTAAATAAATCCTTAAAATAATAACTATTGAAAGACTGAGTATCATCAGCTCTTTAATTTCTGGCTGTTAATGTAATTTGTCATAATTCCCCAAATGACAAAATAAAAAAGATTTCTGCATTAAATTACCCATAGATAAAACTGGTCTACTTTTGATGGCAGTTCTCATATTCAATATGAATGGAACAAACCATGTATTAATATGTATTGAAGCCAGTTGTGTTATTCCTATAGGGGTATTGCAAGGTATAAGTCATATTTTTGAAGTGCACAGAATAAAATGGGTGAGTACATAGAATCAACTTATGAATATTCTCAACTCCCTCACCCTACCAGTCAAGTGACCCTGTGCATCAATCTTCCTGAGCCTCAGTTTCTCTTTCTGTAAAATGAAAACAAGTGTATTTATTGTGATAGGATTGTAAGTGCTACTGCATATACATTGTGCACCAAACACTGAACAGGTTTAAGAGTGGTCTCAGCTGGTACAGGTAAGCCTCCCACTGTCTCTGCATGCAGTGGTCTCAGTTGGTACAGGTAAGTCTCTCCCAATGTCCCTGCATGCAGTCTGCATGCAGTGGTCTCAGCTGGTACAGATAAAACCTCCCA
>JAQHUG010000103.1:5914696-5918528 GCA_028555095.1 Dicrostonyx torquatus | reverse complement strand
TCTGCATGCAGTGGTCTCAGCTGGAACATATAAAGTCTCCCACTGTCTCTGCATGCAGTGGTCTCAGCTGGTACAGGTAAACCTCCCACTGTCTCTGCATGCCCGAGAACAACTCCCTCCCTCTCATCTTCAGGCCTCTTATGTGGAGAAGAGAACACTTACAGCCACCTGGGAGCTTTACACTCAGTGTGCCAAACAAAGCATTACCCAACAGCTATGGTCATGAGACAATAAACGTAACAATTATTGACACGAGAACTCCAAAGTGAAAACGACTGTTTAGTTTGTCTGTATAGCACAGATAATCACATATTGCCAGTTACCATTCTCCATTGCTTCTTATTTTCTCCGCAGGTTACCTTCAGGTATCAGGGATTCTGGTTCATTATCCATTATTTTTGGTGTGCCCATTTTTAATGCCTAGAGTTTACATGCAAATCCTGGCATCAGGACTCTTGAATGTCTGTTTATTGTTGCTATCCTGATTTTACTTGTTGGAATTGAATTTTACCCAGAGGCTATGACTTGGTTTTTCATCCTCCCCCCCCCCCCCTTTTATCCTTTTGGCCTTCTCTCTTCCTTTGCTTTCTTCCTCTTTCTGCTGCCACCCATGTCACCTTTGAGTGTTCCAGGAAACTGATACAGAGGACTAAATATGCTTGTGGAGACGTCTGCTCTGAGACTGTCTACCCCTTCTTCATTGCTGGTTGAAAAATCTTTTGTGGGCAACTCGCCCTTTCGTTTCTTTGTCTGTTAAGCAGGAAGAGTAACGCTATCTTTCCTTCAGCATTGAGGGCTGAGCAAGAGAACACACAGGAGAAATTCAGCACCTAGTCAGATACACGGTAAACTCAACTCAGCAAATGTTTAGTGCTGTTATCCTTCCGTTAATATTAATAGTTTATTCTTGAAGCTGGGTGGCGGCGGCATGCACCTTTAATCCCAGCACTTAGAAGACAGAGGCAGGCGGATCTCTGTGAGTTTCAGGACAGGCTGGTCTCAAAGTGAGTTCCAGGACAGCTACACAGAAAAACTCTGCCTCGAAATAACTAATAATAAAAATAAATAAAGAGATAAATAAAAATTAGCCTTAACACATTTCATATTTCAATAATTTAGTTGAGTGCTTCCCTCCCTCAATTAATCATGCCATCCTTAGAGCTTCTGGGTTTGAGATGGGAAAGACATATTTTTCTTACGCAACTTTTTTTGTTTGCTGGTATCTAGGAGACTAAACTTCCTTATTTCCCTTCTCCTCATTCTCTGTATTATTCATTGTGACACAGTAAAACTTAGTGTGATATATATTTCATCAGCCTTAGAGCTGCTGGAAATCTGGCTATAGACACAGCGGATTCCTGCTGGTAGAACTTCCGTGGGACCAACCGCCTGAGTCTGAAGGACTCACTGGGCCTCATTTTCCTAGAGAGGGCTTTTGATGGAAATGTGTTTGGTGACCAGGGACTGACTCCCTTGACACCTGTGTGGTTGTCAGGTGGCCCCGGGACTGAAACGGCAAGGCTGGAACTAGACTGGCTTCATTTCTACACAAAGACAGAGGTGCGGTTTGAGGCCAGTAGGAGCATCTCAAGGAAGACCGCTTCTGTTTTTCTAAAATTTCATCATTTGAGTCAGTTATTTTATTCAGTCACCATCTCTCTAGGCAGTTTCTCAGAAAAGCAAAGAATCTACAGGATTGTGGGTCCATGGTCAAATTAGTTTCTCTCTGTCATCTATGGATCAGGGCAGTTAAAGACGAAGGTAAAGATTGTTAGGAATATTTCCTATCATGTTAGGAATATTTTCTAACGCGAGCTCCCTGCCGACGCAAAATTCCCAATCAAGCTGAATCAAAACAAGCCGAATTAAGAAATATCCAGGTTTAATGGGAGTTCTGCACTCTTGGGTGGCCCCGAGGGGGAACCAGGAAGCCCTGTTCCTCTTTTGGGAACTCATTTAAATACCCTGGGGAAAAGTGGTCCTGACCTCACCCCCAGCAGGACCTGACCTGCTGGGATTTGGAGTCCAGACCAGGCCTGGGGGCTGGGCTAGGTGTGAGGGGCTGGGTGGCAGGTGAGGAAGGAACCTCTGGAATTCATTTCTTTGTCTGGAATGGGTAGGTCCCAGGGACCTTACTGGTTTACTATTGCTGCATCAAAAATGATTACAACTCAGCAGTTTAAAAACCAAACACAACAACATATTGATTATTTCACAGTCCTCCTGTGCCGTGACCCGGAAGCGGTTTCATTGTCCAGGTTAGTTTTCTTTTGCTGTAATAGACACCAGGACCAAAAGCAGCTTGGGGAGGAAAGGGTTCATTTTATCTCGCAGCTTATCGTGAAAAAAGTCGGGGCAGAAACTTGAGGCAGGAACCTGGAGGCCTGAACTGAAGCAGAAGCCCAGGAGAACACTCCTTACTGGCTTGCTCTCTGCGGCTTTCTCGGGACCACCTGGCCGGGGTCGGCATCACCCTTAGTAGGCTGGGCACCCCCACATCATCCATTAATCAAGACAATGCCCCACAGACTTTCCTACAAACATTCTGATGGAAGCAATCCCTCAAGGTTCCCTTCTCTCAGATGATCCCAGCTTGTGTCAAAAATCTGCATAAGGTCTCAAAAATTCGCCATAAAAAAGATTGCTTGGACTACATTCCTTTCTAGAACTTGAGATTCTCCTCCAGGCTAACAAGATTGACAGCACAATTTAGCTTTTTGATTGTAGAACTGAGGTTTCCAAGCCACTAGGAGCTGCCTGTAGTTCCAGGTCCCATGGCTGTCACCACCAGCAGGTCTTAGCAAAGTTTGCTTTGGCTAGCTGCTCAATCCTTCTCTTTCCAGTTTTTAAGACTGGCTATTGTCAAGTAGACTAGAATTGTGGGAGTGGCATTCTGAGATTTCACAAGAAAATCTAGCTTATTATGAGGCAAAGCAGGGCTCACATATTTGTTGAGAAGCAGCTGATAGGAACTGAGCGCGACTGTTTCCTTCAACAGGGAAGGTCCCTTTAATCTTCGAGCCATACAGCGAGGCTGTTACGCGCTGCTGCCTCAGCGGCTTCAGACAGGCCACATGCTCGTTTGTCTAGTTCACGTATCTGAGTTTGTGGCCTGGCGTTGCATTTCTGGAGGAGCAAAGGAAACGATGCGGCTCTGGAAAACGGAGTAAGTAGGCTGTGGTGGAGAAAAGGGAGCGAGGCAAACAGGCTTGCAGATCTTCCCAGTGCCGAATTAGAACACAAAAGAGGTGAACTGCTTCTGTTTTCTCCCTGGCTCTGCTCTCACTGGGGACTCCAGGATGTAATTGGATCTCTGTGAGCTGCAGTTCCTCTTTTGGGATACAATTCCGTTCCCACAGTTTCTGGTTCAGATAGACTTGGCTTGCCACTTTGAAGTCTGACACGTTGACAAAAGATCAAAGCTTTCAGCAATCAGGCAAATTCAGATAGCAAAGCCATCCACAATTAGACATTAACCTAACACCTATGGACCCGGGGAGTAAGAGCCAGAGCGAGGAAAGACACTAATGACTAAACGGTTCATTTAAGCAAACAAGATGCTGGGAAATATTCTCAGAGAGTTAAGAGTCTGGGAAACTGAGCCAGAAATCCGGTCCTACAAATCAGGAAAGGAAAAGACCCGTGTAGCGCATTGGTACCTTTGCAGCACCACACTGGCAGCTGCTGGTTCCTGTCAGGGCTAGTCGGTTCCGAGGAGACTGCTTGCTGACTAACCTCTAGGGCTGAAGACTGGAGTCTCGTCTCAGATTAATTTGTAAACGTATATGGAACAGGCTACCTAGCATGTGAGAGGCTTGGGTTCAGCCTTTAG
>JAQHUG010000103.1:5902196-5909696 GCA_028555095.1 Dicrostonyx torquatus | reverse complement strand
GAATGATTGAAAGGTAAGTGCACGCTTTGAAGCTGGCTGACCTCAGAGAATGAGCAGCCATGGCACTCTACCCAGCTCACCCAACCTTAGCTCGTCCTCCTGTGAATAGACCCATCAGTATTTGCTTTCCAGGATTGTCCTGAAGATGAACGGAGAAGTGCTCCTCAAGCATCCAGTCCTGTGCCCCACGCACAGACTGCACACTGAGTGCCTCCAGCATCACTCAAACAGGAATGATGAGTCAGTGCAACCTGACTGCCAATGTTTGGCGAAAGAGAGCCTCCTGATACTCTTCAATGCCCCTAGGTGCCTCAAGGGCGTTGTCCGTGTGCCTGCCATAGCTCGTGGTGCTTACCACATTGGAAATAAAAGCTGTAATATTTAAAACATTTCTAAATCCTTGCAAAGATAGCAATAAACTCATTATGTGTTAACATGTCTTTCATTTTTTTCCAATATGAATTGAGTGACTTGCTCTACATACCCGTAAATCTCCTCTATGGCTGTTTTAAGAGAATACACCTGGGTGTTGTATTTGCTTCTTATGTATTTTGATACAGTCCCACAGGCCAGGGAGGTTCTCGAAAATTCTACCATGTACTTATGAGAGAATAAGAGTAAAAGATAAACAATATCTTGGCATATTTTGCTCACAAATGACCTGAAGAAATCTCGGGGGGAGGGTGGCGGGACACTTATTTTCAGGACCACTGACTTGAAAATAGATTTTAATCTTGGTACAAATATATATCATAAGTTAAGATTGCTCATCATCTCCAACTTGGTGTGGGCAACAATTAGAGTCAGGCAATACCATAGCTTGACTATGGGGCTCTCAGTCTCCGCCAACAGGATATAAAACGCTCTATCAGTTTATCAGATATTATAAAAGGTATCTTTAGAGTTATGAAGGCTCACATTCTACTCCTTCTCCTGAACTCCTTAGATGAATTAAGAAATAAATTAATACACTACATAATAGAATGCTATAATTAATACTATAATGAACAGTATTAGTAATAGAACTCTACAGTGAAAGTGATATATACTCACATAACTGAACACTGCAGCTAAAAAAGTGAATTAACCGATTCTCAACAGTTCAGGAACCCAGGAACTCGAGACCAGTCCATCTCATAAAATAATAATAATAATAATAATAATAATAATGATGATGATGATGATGATCATGTGAACCTGAAAATATCTTGAGGGCAATGGTGAGCAAATAGTGACAGAGGTTCAAATTCACTGCTGCACTCACGTAAGGTTTGGAAGTGAATGAAACAAAATTATATATCATTGCTGGGCATGCCCCTGCCTTAGACATTTACAGTCATGCCAGAGATGAGAACTGTCACATTCAGGACAATGGTGAGCTTTGGTCTTGTCCTCCTTTTGAAGGTGAGGATACATAGTGAACCAGGGAGAGGGCTTAGAGAATTTGCTCATATCTGCAGTGTTTTATATATTCTTAAAAATGTGAATTTAAAAATTGTCTCCTTGTAGCTAGGCGGTGGTGGTGCACAGCTTTTCACTCAGCACTCAGGAGGCAGAGGTAGGTGGATTTCTGAGTTCAAGCCAGCCTGGTCTACAGAGTGAGTTCCTGGACAGTCAGGGCTACCCAGAGAAACCATGTCTCGAAAAACCAAACCAAAACAAACTGCCTGCTTGACCTTTTATTTTCCAGTGAAAGGGAACATGCAGGAAAACAGGCCATGACACCAACAGCTCAAAACTCCCTGCCAAAAGACCCCTGGCTCCTTTGCTCTTCTTGGCTATGGACAGGTTCAGTTCTATAATCGAATACTCATTTGTAAGCCATTAGTTGGTGCTTACCTTGGACATCCCCATGAAACAGAAGAGCATCTTGCCTAAAGGCTGATACAAGTCATGTTTGCCGGCCCCAAGGGACCTTATTAACTTTAATTTTCATCCTTCCTCCTTCTCTCCATTCTTCCCTCCCTCCCTCTCTCCCTTCCTCACTTCTTTCCTTCCTTCCTTTTTGAGATATGTAGCCCTGGTTTGTTTGGAATTCTCTATGTAGACCAGGCTGTCCTGGAACTCAAAGAGATCTTCTTGCTTCTGCCCATAAGTGCTGGAATTAAAGGTGAGCACCGCCATGTCCTACAGCATCCTGCTAATTTTACCACAGGCTTGATAATGAAGGGAAAGCCTGGGGTCGAGGACGCTCATTGAGAGTCTTCTTTCTGATGCAGAGAGCTGTACACGTGTCCTTCCTCTGCAGTCCTGCTCTGAGACCCCCTCTAGCTTCCTTGCCAGCCCAGGAGTAGGAAAAGGGGTTGTAATGATTTGAATGTGTACCCCAAAGTTCAAGGGCTAGAACTTAATCTCCAGTGCAGCAGGGTTGAGAGATGGGACCTTTAATAGGTGTTAGGGCCTGAGGACTCTTGCTGTAAAAGTAGATTCAGGCTGTTGTCAGTGCTGTGGGCTACTTTTAGCCCTAACTTTCTTGATTTCTCCAAGTGATAATCTGACGTGTTACTACCTAGCCAGAAGGACTTCCAACAGATGTAGACCACCAGGATTAGGCTTTCCAGCCTCCAGGGCTATGTGTTGAATAACTTTTATTCCTTACAAGTTGCCTAGTCTTGAGAATTCTGTTAGAGCAACACAAAGTGGACTGGGCAAGAGACTGCCTCATTCCTGAGCCTGTCAAAGTCAGCTGGACTCACACCCACAGGGAGGGATGACATATTTGGGCTTTTATTTTTGGGAATTGATGGTCTGTCAAACTTACCAGCCCGGGTTTCTGAGAGGGACTGTCTCTGAGCATCTCTGAGCTGTTGAGTCATCTCTCACTGACTGGTGTTGAAGTCCTCTCTTGCTTACTGCTGTACTGTTTCTGATCTGAATTTCTCTCTTCTTCCACTTAGGTAAGGACCGCTGTCCTGGAGCCCCCACTTGGCTGACTCTTAGCTTCTGGTGATGCTGCCATTTTTTTCTAGATGGGGCTTACAGGTGCAACTTGGGTAAAAATGAGGATCTGAAGCTGTGCTTATGTCCATCTGTCCTGGAGGGATTGCATCAGTGGTCCTTGGGGAAATAAGGTGGGGATCCATGAGTGAGTGAGTGAGTGAGAGAGAGAGAGAGAGAGAGAGAGAGAGAGAGAGAGAGAGAGAGAGATTGGAGTCAAGACTCCCCCACCTCCAGTTTCTTTACCCAACTCACAAGTGTTCACTTCTTCTCAGTACCTGAAGCATGCACTCATTAGGGACCAAAATGAAAAAAAAAAATTTCAAGCATTCTCTAAGTCTATGATATATGTCGGTCTATATAACAGGCATTGAAGCACACATCTGACTGATTAAAAACACCTGTTAAATATTTTCTACATTTTCTCAATAATGATTAAACGTAGAAGAAACTCTGCTTATTATTTTCACCCAAGTTTGTTTCTACTTTAGGATATTGTTCTTCAGAACAAAATATGCTGATACCCATCTGTATCTTATAGGGGCCTATCCACCAGTTTTCATATTTTCACTAATGATGTACATATCCCTCTAGGTGCCTACTCTGTTCACACTTTTCTTGGTCTGTTTTGAGGGTCTCATAGTTTAGCCCAACTCGGCCTTGAAGTTGTCCCACCGCCTCAGTCTCCCATGTAGCTGAGATTACGGGCATGCACCACCATGCCTGGCCAATCACAGCTATTTTAACTCCTGGGAGCATTATGTTGTCATTATGTGGTCATTAACTGGGGAAAGAAGGTGTGTTATAAGATCTAATTTAGGGAGAACACCAAGAGCTCAGAACATAATTGCATAAATGAATGCAGCGATAACTGCAGCTGTTTGTAATGGATGGAGTAGAGGCTGGCGAGATGTTGGTCCTTGTTCCCTAAAGCCAGGCCTCCATTTTGTTGTAAGATGCTCAATCTATTTAACAAGAGTCTGGGATTCTCCAATGGCACCTGCCATCTCTTAAACATTCACATAGTTGATAACTGGATCTCAGAATGGCAGGATGACCTAGGCAGTTTCCTTTAGAGAAACAGAATGAACTTAAGCCTCTTTCCTTATCATGTTAGTAGCTCTTGAAGCAGGGAGAGTGAGGGGAGGGCTTGAACAGGTCTTTAGGATGAAGAGAAATGACCTGGTCATTTATTAATACTATAGGTTTTGTTTGTAGGGGGTTACTATTTTTTTTTTTTTAAAGCCAGTTTGGTGCCAGACACTTTGGAGTGCTTAGGCTCTGAAGTACAGAGAAATGACAGTTTCTCCTCTGAGGTTGCTCAGTCTGTATGACAGAATATGTTAAATTGGGAAAAAGTACAAGGGAAGAATTCTCAGCCTGGAAGCTTGGGGAAGAGCCAAGCCCACAGTGGCCTGATGCTCAAGATGAAGTGGGTAGGACTCCTCCCAAAATTAGTCAACATTTTAAACAATATAATAAAAAGGACACTGAAATAGCCAGTTTTGGAGGACATTGTGTGTCATGATAAGGCAGCTCCCCCAGCTGGACTGTCCCCAGTGGGCCACACAGGAAGTTAGAAAGGACAGGTGTAATGAGATTTGTCCCTGTTAGCCAAAGATTGTATCTGGGGAAGAGAAAGAGGGGAAACAGGAGAAAGAAATCCAATTTTGACAGCAGAGAGGAAAGGGTATCTTGGGTGGGGGTGGGGCAACTGGCTAGTATAGTCATTTGTATTTAAAAGATGTATGCAATTTAGGTATCTGTGAGCCAGAGACTCCTGAGAACATAAATTTCCCACACTTTGCAGCAATTCATCAATCCTGAACTTCATCTCCTAGTTATTTATGAGTTTGTAGATCTTGAATAAATACCAGGCAACCAGGCAAGGTTTTTTTTTTTTTTTTTTAAGTCTGTCTTTTCATTTAATATGCTTATTTTAGAATGCACCCCTCCCCCCGGCCACCCGCCATAACCGAGTTAAAAATTAAAGCCTCACACTCAAAGGTGGCTATCTGCGGTAAAAAGGCAGTTGCTCCGGTAACTCTGGGTCACCAACCAAGTCAGTTCTTAATTACGAGACAATTAAACCGAGAGAGTGGTGTTTCTTCCTTGGATGTGTGAACGTGAGTGTGGATGTAACAGATGGCAGGTTGACACATCAACTTTGCAGGCAGTTCAGTCAAGTTAAACTCTCCGAGAAGTGCTAAAAATACTGAGCTTGACTTTCATACTTCTGTGTCGAGTGTAAGATTAACTCTGCAGCTGTGCTAACCAGGACACCCCGAGTATCTGAAAGAACAAGTTGGTGTCTTTAGCATTTTCGGAACTGCCATTCCAATTATACTCCTTAGAAGGGGTGTAAAGACATTCTCATGCCACAGCCAAGACTTAAGAGTGAAAAAGCCTTTGACTTACCCAGGTATGGTGTCACGTGTCCATAATCTCCGTACTTGGGAAGTTGTGGCTGTGGATGTGGAGTGGGTGTTGGGTGGTGAGTTTGATGCTGGTTTGGGCTCTATCTTTTGGTGCCTTAAATTTTCTTTTCCAACTCTAAGAACAAAGTACAGAATGTCTCAAACCTGAACCTGTGTGGAAGAGTCTAGAAGTCACAGTAGAGTTAGTTTCAGAGCCAGAACAGCTAATTAAAATTAACTAGAAAAATTCTAGTGGAAGATTATTCAAAAACTTCCTATTAGTTGATCCTTAAGAAGAGAATAACGAAGAGAGAAGAAAACATGATCAGTGATTTCACCCAAAGGAGGCGTTAAAAATAAAACAGCAGGTGGGGTCTTACAGGGGAAAATGTTATAGCAAATCTGTTTAACTTCCTAATATTTTCCCCAAATAATCAACCTTTAAACATTACGTAATGTTCTGTTAGGAACACTTAATCCCTTTAGTGCTTTCTTTCCTCCCCCCATCCCACAGTCCTACCTGCAGCGGCTTACATAGACTTACAGGAGGTGCTTCTCAAAGTCAGCGATGGGAGAGAAAGGCAAGCCTGGCTTCAACGCTTGGGTGTCAACAGGGAAAGTGGGTGGTTTCCTTACGTGACAAGAACCTGGAGTGGGCTGCCAAGACCCGAGGAAGCTGGTGAGGACAGAGCTCCTTCCTCCTTCTCCAAAGCTTGTTTGGCTGGACATCCGGGCTTTGTGCTGTGCCCCAGGCAAGAAAAAGTGGAAGGTTGCATGGAAGCCTTTGAAGTGCATCATTAGGCTATTTATTTGAGGTCATTCTGATTTTTTTTTTTAATAACCACTCTCAGTTATTAACTTCTTAGAATTACCTTAACCAAATCTCAGAGGTTCTGGTAAGTTTCACTTTCATTTGATTCCAGGATTATTTTAAAAAAGCTTTCTTCCTGATTTTTTGTTTGTTTGTTTTGTTTTTCGAGTTTTGAGACAGGGTTTCTCTGTAGCTTTGGAGCTATCCTGGAGATAGCTACCTCTTGTAGACCAGGCTGACCTCAAACTCACAGACATCCACCTGCCTCTGTCTCCTGAGTGCTGGGATTCAAGGCATGCGCCACCACCACCTGGCTGATTCCTGGATTTTTGGATTGAGTCATTGCTATTCAAGAATGTATCGTTCCATCTTGAAATATTTGAGTAAATTCCGTAGTTTCTCTATCTATTGATTTCTAGTTTTAGACCACTGTGATCTGATAAGATAAAAGAAATGATTTGTATTGTTTTGTGTTTGTTAATACTTGCTATGTGACATAGAAGTGGTCATAGAATGTGACAGAATATTCTATAGACTGCTGAAAGAGTATATACTTCTATTTGAAACACGGACTCTTAATGTACATGTATATGTTTTTAGATATATCTATTAAGTATGTTCAGTGTATGGTATAGTATATAACTCCGAAGTTTATTTCATGAATTCTAGTTTGGATGGCCTATGTCAAGATAAGGCTATTATTTTAGCAGGACTTGTCAGCCCTTTTATATCCAGTAGTGTTTGTTTTATTAAATTGGGTGTGCCAACATTTGGTGCACATGTTTTTTGTTTGTTTGTTTGTTTTTGTTTTTCTGGTTTTTTTCGAGCCAAGGTTTCTCTGGAGCTTTAGTGCCTGTCCTGGAACTAGCTCTTGTAGACCAGGCTGGCCTTGAACTCACAGAGATCCACCTGCATCTGCCTCCTGAGTGCTGGGATTAAAGGCGTGCGCCACCACCGCCTGGTGCACGTGTTTTTACAACTGCTTAGTCTTTTTGATGGGTGGATCCCTTTGTTAGTTTGTAGCACATTTGTTATATTGTCTGACTGATTTTGATTTTAGCAGGTATCAGAATGCCTATGCTACATTATCTTCAGCCTCCATTTGCTTGCTAGATTGTTTTTCATCCTTTGACTCTTAGTCTGTGGATGTCTTTACTAACAAAATGTGACTCTCAGAGGCAGCAGATAGATACAGTTTTTAAATAGTTACCTTTTTTGGTGAGTTGAGGCAATTTGCATTGAAGACTGTTTTGACAGACGCGTACAAATTCCTGTAATCTCCCTCGTCAGTGCTTTACTGTTCTTTATCTACTCTCCTGTTGATGGCAGAGACTT
>JAQHUG010000103.1:5851135-5866305 GCA_028555095.1 Dicrostonyx torquatus | reverse complement strand
TTCTAGCTTTGCTAGATTCTGCTCTGCCATAGGCCAACACTTCCTTATTAACCAATGGTAATAAAACATATTCACTGCATACAGAGGGGAATCCCACCAATCTCCCTTTTTTTGTCTAAATAAAAAGGAAGGTTTTAATGTCAACATAGTAAAATTACGTATAACAAAGCAGGTATCAAGCAAGAATTATAGTTACAATATTTCTTTGTGAGTCTAAAATTTCATGTATAATTTATCTTTTATTATAATTAAGAAAAACTGTAACTAGCTCAGTCAGTAGAGCATGAGACTCTTCATCTCAGGGTCATGGGTTCGAGCTCCAAGTTGGGTGCCAAATGAAGGACTATTAATAAAAATTCAGAGAGAGAAATTTGGGTTCAGCTTGAAGATCTGAAAAACAAAGCAGCCAGCTTCTGGCTCTTACCTTGACCTCAGTCTGAAAATGGCTATCCTGCTTCCAGGAATCTCAGAATGAGACTGTGTCTGAGAACTTTCTTCTCCTGTTTTATGATTTTCTCTAGGGCTGGGATTAAAGGTGTTTACCACTGGGATTAAAGTCATGCACTTCACAGTTTCTATAGCAATTTGGGATTAAAGGTGAGTTACCACTGTCCAGGTGTAAGGATGACAATAATGGCTGTTTTACTCTCCTGATCCCCAGACAAGCTTTATTTATTAAAACACATTTGAAATGCCACTATACTGCATGATTAATTTTTATTTATGGATTTCTTTTATCCCATTAGTTTTTATTCTGTTAGGGAAAGGATATTTATTGTATGCATTTCCCCCAGTTATCATGTATGTTCTTGTCCTGACTCCCCGTTTTGCCTTGAGTACTTGTTCAGTTACAGGCTTCTATGTGTTTCACACATTGGCTTATTGTGGTGATTAACATGTACTCCGTAGGTGGTTGCTGACTAAATGGCAGTTCATACCTAAGGGATCTTCTGTCTTCTCTCCTGGTTATGATGCAGGGGTATCTGAAATATTCCTGCTGGGGTGACAGCTTGTTTTACTGGCATAATAACCACAGTGATAGATATTTAGGACTTTTATTCTATGGACTGACTTTCAGTTTTTAGTTCATCTTTTCATGTTCCATTCATGCTTGGTAGGAAAGGCATCAAACACTTACCCTGTTTGCTTATGGGCAAGTTGAGACACTCTGAGGAGAAGCCACCAACCGTAAATCCTAGTGGTGAAATTGGAGGTACACTGTCATTTTAGTTTTCTTTCTCTTAGATCCAATCCCAGGCTGGCCTCATCCATAGAAAACAAACATTTAAGGATCACTCCTATCACGAGGGTGTACTAGTAATGCCTCAAATACTAGGGTGGATGAAAGTTTGGAACTCTTTGTAGATGAATTCTTCCTGTGCTAGTGTGTGATTTTGCCTGTGGGAGGGTTGAGGGTTCATTGTTAGAGCATCTTGTTGCTTGTCTTTAGTGAAGCTTTCTGTAGCTGTTACTTATGAGTTGGAAGTTATGTATGCTCAGACATGATTAGCAAAGTACCTATGGAGACCTTGCAACAGGAAAAGCCCATGATATCTTGAGTTTCTGAGGAACTTAGGCAACTGGAACCATTATACTAGAAAGGGCATAGTACTGTTTCCCCTCACCATTTTATTTTTTTCTGAAATTTTTAAGCTCTCAGTTTTGCTTTCTATGTAATGACATTCCTGATTTGTAATAGAAATGTATGGTAAAACAGGATTGATCTGATTAAAAAAAAAAAGAAAAGAGGTTGAATTTGGCCAGATAATATTTGACGTCTTCTAGAACATACAAATATATGGATACTTTTATTTGACTTTTTGTTTTAAAATTTATTACATTTTATTTATTTTTATTATCATTATTAGGTGTCTGTGTATGTGTGTGCATGCCTGCATGTACTTGTGCATGCATATATGAGCATATATTTCAGAGGACAACTTACCAGAGCTGGTTGTCTAGTTCCACACTGTGAGACTCAGAGATCAAATTCACCTTGTTAGGATTGGCAGCAGTAGTCTTTACCCTCTGAGTCAGGCCTTTATTAAATTCCTTTTATTTTTAAATTCTTACTTTATTACTTTGTGTATATGGATATCTTGCCTGCTTGTATGTTTGTGCATCACACATAGATGGTGTCCATGGAAACCCTTGAGAAAAGCAGTCAGTGCTTTTATGCATTGAGCCATCACTCCAGCCACTCCTTTGATCTGTAAACACGTGCATTTAGAAGTGTTCTGTGTAGTCAGTAGGTACACGAAGATGTTGAGATATGGCTTCTAGAGAGGAGTTTGGGCAAATTGAGATAATTTGTAAAACAGCTTAGGATCACCTTCTGGCTTGCACTAAGTTTGAATTTTTAATTTTGTTTGATCTGTAGTTCGTATAGTGAACAGTCAACATCACATTACTTTTTGATATAGACTGATATAGACTTGTTTAGATGCTTTTTGTTGTTGCTGTTAAAATATATTTCTTTTTCTTTTCTCTAGTTTTCTTCCCCAGGTTAACCTCTCCACCCCATCGTCCCCTGGAAAAAAGCAGGCCTCCCAGGGACATCAACTGAACACAGCACAGCAAGATAAAAAAGTTCAGGCACAAGCCCTTACATCAAAGCTGGGTGAGGCAGCCAAATAGGAGAAAGAGTCCCAAGAACAGAAAAAAGAGCCAGACACCCCTACCACATTCTCACTGCCAAAAGTTCCCCAAAACACCAAACCTACAACCATAACATAAATGTGGAAGACCTAGCTCAGACCCATTCTGGATTCATGTTTGCTCATGAATTCAGTCTCTGTGAGCTCCCATGAGTCCTGCTTAGTTGATTCT
Organism: Dicrostonyx torquatus; assembly: GCA_028555095.1. NCBI lineage: Eukaryota > Metazoa > Chordata > Mammalia > Rodentia > Cricetidae > Dicrostonyx > Dicrostonyx torquatus. The sequence continues at coordinate 5,863,476 of JAQHUG010000103.1, read as the reverse complement.
ACAGGCCGTGTTCTCCCAATGTCCTTGGCACCTCTGGCTCCCACAATTCCTCCTTCTCATCTTTGCAGGGTTCCAGGAGTTCTGAGGGGAGGAACCCAGTGGAAACCTCCAACCTATGTTGACTGAGGTGTCTGTCCCACCCAGTCCCACAGCTGTTCACTCCCAAAGAAATACAAAGAGGCCTATATTAATCACAAATTGTCTGGTCTGTTTAGCTTGGGCTTTTTTTTTTTTTTTTAAAATTAACTCTTACATCTTAAATTAGCCCATTATTCTTTTCTATGTTAGACATGTACTTGGTACCTTTTATCAGCAAGGCATTCTCATCTTGCTTTGTCTGGGTGACAACTGCAGATTGAGTCTTTCCTCTTTCCAGAATTCTCCTGTTCTCATTGCCCTGCCTCTACTTCATGCCTGGTTGCTCCACCTATACTTCCTGCCTGGCTACTGGCCAATCAGCACTTTATTAAAATAATACAAGTGACAGAATACATGACCATTGTCACACAGCAAACCTGGGCTCTCTCTGTTTGGCTGTGGTCTCTGACTCCACTTGCATCAGTCGCCTGGGGCAGCCTTTCTGATGATGACTGGACTAGACACCATTCTGTGAATATAGCAGAACATCATTAAGAAACATTTCATTGATTTAAAATTACTTTATTGAATTTGCATATCATACAATTCATTTTTCCCAAATGGCTAAGTCAATGACTTTCCATTTCCTCAGGAGTTGTGTGCCCCTCCTCAATGATAGGATATTTTCAACACTCCAAAAGAAGTGCCATGCACATCAGTAGTTTCCACCTTTGCTTCTCAGGCCACCTACACTTTTCAAGTCCTGACCATGCTCAACCACTTTCCCACTTTCTGTCTTCTTCTAGATATTTAAAAAATGTTCCCTTACCCAGCTGTAATCATATTCAACTAGCTTTCCCTATTCTCTCTCCTGCTTATGGAAGCAGTTAGTAACCACCATTCCTTGAGATCAATTTTTATAGATTCCACATATGAGTGAGATTAGGTAATACTTATCTTTCTGTGCTTGGTTTATTTCACTTAAAATGATGACTTGTAAATTCCACTATGTAGCCCTAAATGCCAGGATTTTGTTCTTTTTATATCTGAACAGTAAACTCCATTGATATGTATGGTACACATATGTATGCTATATATATAGATGGCATATATAAAATATATCTAAGCATATATATGTCTATGTAGGATACAAATATATGTGCACATGCACACCATGGTAAAATTGTATATATTGCATGCATTCCTTCCTTCACTAATGAATGCATGCCCTGGTTTTTGTAAATAGCACTATAGCAGATACAGGAATGCAGATATCTCCTCAAGACACTAATCAAATTTCCTTTGGATAAATATATAGCAGTGGGATTAATGGGCATGTGGTAGCTTATTTTAATATCTTGACGAATTTCCATTTTGCGTGTGTGATGCAAGTTGTGCCAGTTTGTGGTCTCACTGACAATGGGTAAAGGTTGCCTGTACCACACCCTGGTCTATATTAGTTATTGACTGACTTTATGATAGTAAGCATCCTAACAAATCTGAGGGGATATTTTAATGTGGTTTTAATTTACATTTCTCTGGTGATTGGTGATATTATAGGTATTATTGACTATTTGTATATCTTCTTTTGAGAAATATAAAAAATAGCATTTAGCCTATTTTTGATAGTGTTATCTGTTTCCAGGCTATTGAGTTGTTTATGTTCCTTATAAATTAGAGAAATTAGACTTTTAGCAGATTTGTGGTCTGCAGATATTTTCACTTATCTGTAGGTTGTTTCTTTATTCTGTTGGTTATTTTTAGTTGTTTCTCTTGTTGTGCAGAGACAGCTTAGTTTGATACGACCAATTTGTCTATTTTTGTCTCTGTTGTTTTGGCTTTTGAGGTCATATAAAGACAACAATAATTTCTTTTTCTTTAACTGTCTTTCTTTGTACTAAGGCGAATTTCTCCAGGGGTGTTTTGATTTCTTGTCTTTTTCTTTTTAGCATGTCAATTATGGGCTTTTCTTTTGTGATTACCCCGAGGCTTACAAATTACATCCTATAGTTATAACAGATTATTTGAAGCTGATAATTCCTTAACTTAGATTATAACAAAACAGCACAACACTCTAACATTGAATTCACTACCCCACATTTTGAATGCTTGTCTTATGATTACGTTCCAAGAGTTGTTTGAGCATTTTGTTTGTTTCTTTTTGTTTTTTAATGCTTGTGTTAAAGGCATAAATAACTTACATGCCCCATTTCTTATTCTGAATTTCACTGTATACTTACCTTGACTGGTGGGCTTTATAATTTCAGAAACTTTTATGTTGCTCTTTTTGTGTCCCTTTCTTTCACAGTGAGGTACGGGCTCCCTGTAAGGCAGGTCTGGTAAAGGGGTCCTAGGAGAATGGCAGTCTCCAGTGCTGAAGGACAGCTCAGCTGAGGGTGTTCTCCTCCGTTGGCAGCTGTCTTCCTTCAGACCAGTGAGCTGATCTTTGGCTCTCTCCCCTGGTGTATAGGACTTCTGGTAGATGTCTACAGGTCGACGTGCTGAAGTTCCTGCACATGGGAGTTGCTTCTGTTTCCATGTTGCTTTTCTTTCTTGGTCTTTCATTTTTTTTTTTAACTGTTTACAATATGTATTTGGCAACCCGCTGTACTGGCTGCTTTGTGTGTCAACCTGATGCAAGCTGGAATCATTAGAGGAAGGAGACTCAGTTGAAATGCTCAATGAGATCCAGCTGTAAGGCATTTTCTCATTTAGTGACCAATGGCGGAGGGCCTAGCCCATGTTGGGTGGTGCCATCCCTGAGTTCATGGTCCTGGCTTCTATAAGGAAGCAGGCCAGTAAGCATCACCCTTTCATGGTCTCTGCATCAGCTCCTGCCTCCAGGATCCTGCCCTGACTTCCTGCAGCAATGAACAGCAATGCGAAGTGTAAGCCAAATAAACCTTGTCCTCCCCCACTTGCCTTCCGGTCATGGTGTTTTGTCGCAGCAATAGGAACCTAACTAAGACACTCTCCCTGAATTCATTGTTGTTGGTGTCCGTTGTCTGCCTTTGTCTTCAGTATTTATATCTTTCTCTAGGTTTGGAAAGTTTTCTTCTATTATTTTGTTAAATCCTCATTTTTCTACCTCCTCTTCCTCTTGTTTACCAGTGACATCTACTATCTTGACACAATCTTGTTAGTCTTTCTTCATTACTTCTTATCCATTTCATTGTCATGCTCATACATCTTCAGCGCCCTGTCTTAAAGCTTGCAGCTTTCTTGGCTTGATGAGTTAGTTCTCTATTGCACTTTACAGCTGTGCATTGTAATTTTCAGCCCCATTATTCTTACTTATTTTTGGGGGGGCAAGGGGAAAAGATTTATTTGGCTTACACTCCACAATCACAGTCACCACAGAGAAAAGTCAGGGCAAGAACTAACGCAGAAGGCATGGAGGAATGACTTGCTCAGCCTGCTTTCTTTCTTTTTTTTAAAAGTTTTTTTTTTATTTATTCCCTCCCACCCCTCCTTCTACCCCCTTTGCTTCTCTCCCCACAGTTTATCCCCCCATCCACTCCTCTTTTTTTTTTTTTTGGTTTTTCGAGAAAGGGTTTCTCTGTAGCTTTGGAACCTGTCCTGGAACTAGCTCTTGTAGATCAGGCTGGTCTCGAACTCACAAAGATCCGCCTGCCTCTGCCTCCCGAGTGCTGGGATTAAAGGCGTGTGCCATCACTGCCCGGCCCATCCACTCCTCTTAAAGGGTAAGGGCTCCCATGGGGAGTCAACAAAGTTTGGCACATGAAGTTGGGGCTAGACCAAGCCCCTCTTCCCTGCATAAATCCACAAGGATGACCCCAGCTAAGACTCCTAGCAACAGTGGAGAGGGTGCTCACACTGGCCTTCCCCTGTAATCAGATTAGCGAGTACCCCATGCAGTAGCTGATGGAACCAGATGCAGAGAGCCACAGCCAAACAACAGGCCAAGCTCTGGGAAACCAATCAAAAAGAGGGAAGAATGAACATACGAGCAAGCAAAGTCAAGATAAGGGTGGAGAAATCTACAGAGACAGCTGAACCAAGCTCATGGAAACTCAGAACTTTAGACCAACAGCTGCGGAGTCTGGGGACTGAACTAGGCCCTCCATATGTGGGAGACTGTGGTGAAGACAGAAGGGGCCCTGGCGGTAGGACCAGCATCGATCCCTGGTGCATGAGCTAGTTTGTCGGAGCCCATTCCCAACCGTGGGATGCCATGCTCAGTCTTACTTATGTTTTAAATATTACTCCAATTTCATTATTAAATTTCTCTGGTATGTGTCTAACTTGTTTCTTGGTGAAGCTTGTTGAGCTTCCCAAAATAACTATTTTGAATTCTTCAAGGGTTTATATGTCTCCATCTCCTTACTGTGAGTCACTGGTATCTTGATTTGCTTTGGTGATAACACTTATTGTTCTTATACCTTCTGGCCATGAATCATGTCTGCATACTTCTGCATACTGAAAGAAGTACTTTGCGGTGTAGTTTTATTTGGAATATATTTCAGCAATAAGCCTGTCTAGAGATTCTAGAAGGGCTTCTTTTCTTGTTGCTGTGAGAAAATAGCCTGACAAAGGCAACCTAAGGGGAAAAGGACTTACGTTGGCTCAGAGTTGGAGGGTGAGGTCCTCCGTGGAAGAGAAGTCAAGGTGATGGGAGATTGACATAGCTGATCACATCGCGTGCAAAGCAGCAGGCAGAGAAGGCTGAATGCCTGTGCCCAGATCCCCTTCTCCTTTTGATGCCGTCTAGGATTCCATCCCAGGAAATGATGACACACACAGAGGCATTCCCATTTCAATCAGCCTAGTCAAGATGATTCCCCAAAGGACATAGGGACCTGTGTTCCAGCTAGTTCTAGATCTCAATAAGTTGATAATTGAGATTAATCATTACAACATCTGTTGCCCTTGGCCATTGGAGGTGTTAGGGTGTTAGGGGGTGTCCTAGCATAAAATCACCATGGTGGGAACTGCACCAGGCCAGAATCTTTTTAATTTTTAAAAGTTTTGAGATTATAATATAATTACACCATTTCTCCCTTCCCTTTCCTCTCTCCAGACCCTCTTATATCTCCCATGTACTCCTCCATCCTCTCCTTCAAATTCATGTACTCTTTTTATAAATCATTGTTACATGTATCTATAATATATATTATAATGTTACTTGCTACTTTGGAGCTGACCACTTAGTGTGCTCTTCCCTAGAAAGACTTTCTCCAGCTCTGAGCATTCCTTAGTTATGTAGAGTTTGGGCCTTGTGGTCTTTTCCCATCGGCTTTGGCTGTCTGTTTTGTCTTCGCTCAGCTCGTGTCTAGTCAGGGTGTTGAGACTTCATGGGTGTCAGACTGGAACCTTTTAGCCACGGTGAGGCTGGCACTGTGTCAGGTTGACTTCAAGTCCCTGTCTGCCGAGCTCTTCCCGTCCTTGTAGGGCACCATTCAGAGTCTATCAGCTCTGAGCAGCAATGAGGTGAGGCTTCTCACTGTGGCTACAAGCTCCCCTCTTCACCAAGATTTTGAGTTTGACTCTGGAGTAAAAGTCCCAAGGTTGCATCTCAAGGCAAAGTTCTGTGCATACATTCTTCTCTTCCCACCAGACACGAAAAGAATCAAAGTTCTGTGCATACATTCTTCTCTTCCCGCCAGACATGAAAAGAATCAAAGTTCTGTGCATACATTCTTCTCTTCCCGCCAGACACGAAAAGAATCAAAGTTCTGTGCATATATTCTTCTCTTCCCGCCAGACACGAAAAGAATCAAAGCTGGATGATTCCGAGAGGAATGAATGCTGTTTTTAATGCAGATTTTTTTTTTTCCACTTGCTACTCTTAGTTCACACCCTACTGGCCAATCATGTTTTCCCATGACTTCCCTCTCTTATTAAACTTATTACAAAAATATGCAGGTTTAAACATTAAAAAATGTTGCTTTTTTAAAAAAATGTAATTTGATGTCACATAACACTTGGTAAATAAATTTGTGTGCCTCTCCTGTTAATCTATCAACCCGCTGTGAGGGCCTCACCTTGAGAACTTAAGACATGTAAAGGGAGGATAATTCTTTTCCTACTACAAATATTAAAAAAAAATCAGGTAATTGTATTCTTTTTCTGTTTTGGGAGAAAGAAAAACAAAACAAACAAACAAAAACCCCAAACAAAATTTAAATTATCCTATAGTTAAACAATTTTGTAATCAGTTTTTGGTAGAGTATGTGTGGGAAATGCCGCAATAAACAAAGCCTCAGTTCTGGAAGTAGCTTTAAAATTAACTACAGGGCACAGCTTCATGCTTTAGAATGGATGGGGTTGTCATTCCTGAGGACTTTGCTCTCTAAGAAGAGACCACATCTGGAGAAGAGGGCCCCAGTAAGCAGATGTGCGGGAACGTCTTGATGGTCTTCACAGTGATGTTTTATTGTAGTATATAGAACGTTTTTAAAGACATCTTTAAAAAAAAGGAACCATTCCCAAGTAAACAGTGGAAGTGGTTTTCGGTGATTAAGCAATCCAGAAGATTAGCTTTGCTTCCTAGAATCACCTCTGCTTCTCCTTTATTGATGAAAAGCTTCCCTCCCTGGGTTGAGTTATCTATTTTAGATATTGCCTGATCTTGGATTTTAAATGTAAATCAGTTTTTTAATCTTTTTAAATGTAAATTTGATAGCCTGTACCAGCAATTACTCTGCTTTGTTGCAGCTCCTCCTTCGAACTCTCTCTCTTTTATGTTTAATTGTCCTAATTGTCCAAATTTGAATAAACCTGGAGAGTGGCAGTGGAGATCATTGCTTGTTTTAAAATTTACAAAAGGGCTTAAGCACTCCCTCCTGAACCTCTCTTTAATTCTTTACACAGTTAATTATGATCTGGGAGATTGGAAAACCTTGTTATTGTCCCTGGAGCTGTTATTCCAAATTATAGGTTTGTTTATTTTTGTTTTAGTACTTTATATCAGATGGCGCCTTCTTGTGAACATGATAAAAAGCTCATCAGAGAAAATTTGTTAAGTTCACCTGTGAATCAGTGCAGGGTTTCAGCAAGGGGTGTGTGAGGTGGTTAGGAGCCTTGAGTCGGCGATTCCAATCAGAGAAATACCCGCCTTTCGTTGCCTTTGCCCTCTCATCCCCTTTCAGCCAGTCACCCATCCATCCAGGACTCACCCACTTTTAGAGGGCTTGGGCTCAATGACATATCAGTAAGACCGAGACGTTCTGATTCAATAATTTTCAAAAAATGAACAGAGTTTATTTCACATTTCTCTTAATTTTAAAGTTGATTCATTTCACAATTTAGCTTGGGGCAGAGGGACCAGAAGAAAAGCAGGCTGGTCTCTTCTCAATGTACTGGGACTGGCAGTTGGGTTCAGGTCCAGGTGCTGATCAAGAGGCGGGCATTTGATGCAGCTGTCAAGTGAAAGGTTCGTCCATCCCTGCCCCACCTATATCTAATATATTTATGTCTTCTTTATTTATTTCCTGTTGCCATGCCAAGAAGCCAGTGTTTCCACTCAGCCGCTGGAGAGAGACACTTAGAAGGAATAAGGGTGCGTGCTCCTCTCTGGTCAACCTCACATGTTAAATTTGGTGTGCTCAGGTATCAGTGAGAAAACCTTCATAGAATATATGAGATCACATATAGACAGAAAAATAGCACACTTGACCGGTGGTGTGGCCAGACCTGTTTAAAATTACCTAAAGAGACCCTGGGGTGACCTTAGACAAGTCACTAACCCCTGTGGGAATCGTTCTCCGGGGTACAGTCTAGGGAGGACAGAAGAGTGTCCCTATTTAAGAGGCTCCTTTATCATGTACAAGGTCAGAGCAAATGAAAATGAAATGTTCTCTCTGAGCGTCTGTGAATCCTAATCGTGCTTTGTGCTCACAGACAGGAAACGTCTATTCAGAAGGAATGAATTATAGATAACTGCACTCTTCGCCTTGCACCTAGTTATAATTCTACAGCCAACATAATAGTAAATGAGTTTGCCTTCCTTCGGATGTTCCATATTCTAGTTACAAGCTGTAACTTCAAGACTCAGCAGCATGAAAAATCAAACAGCTGAGGAAAATGGATCTTTAATTTTCCCACCAATTTACCACCCCCTACCCTCCTGTTCCAGATCATGTGGTCAGTTCTTAGACAAATGGTATATTTTTAAATCCCTGTATCCCCATGAAGACAATGGACTTCAGCCAATCATAGCTCGTTTCCCAGATCCAATTTTTATTTGCTACATTTTAGAGCTAAGGTTTTCTCTCACAGTGAAGTGTTAAATACCCCCATTTGCTACATCATATCTCAAATAATTTAACCAAATTATTTTTTGAAATTGCATATAGTGTTCATTTTTTGGTGTTTGGTAAATCATGAGTAGTGATTTACATTAATAAGCAAGGGTAATAGAAACAGTTGATTCAGTAGGATTGTAAGCATGATGAGAAGAAAGAGCGAGGGTGAAAGACTGACATAACAGGAATCTGGAGGAACTTGCAGGCATAATTTTATCAGCTGTTCAGCGAAGAAGAGAAGGAGAAACAGTTCTGAGGGTTGTTGTCACTTGTTCAAGGTCACACAGCTGGTTTGCTCCAGAGTTGGCCCAGAGTCTCACAATTTCTGGCAGCTGGTCCAGTGAATTTTCCATCTCACCATGTAGCCCCTTAGCTCATTGGTTCTGGTTCAGAAACGTAATCAACATAGGGCAGAGAGCCTAGATTATGAAAATGTTGAAAGGGACTCAAATGACAATCAACTGGCCTGCTCTGTAATAGAGTCACGGCGCCCCCGACACTGCAGTGTGGTGGGTAGCTCTCCCCCGAAACTGCAGTGTGGTGGGTAGCTCTCCATTCCTTGTTGACCTCTTGGTTCTCTTCTTCGATTGGTAAGTTAAGGAGTTGCAGAGGAGACACAAATTCTACGAGAGTGATCAAAGCAATGCAGCAAAAATAATAATGGACAGAAAAAGTAAAAATGAAAAAGTAATGCATAAACAAAAGTATAATTATGAGAACTCTGATGTCAGGCTGTGGAACAGATGATGGAGGGCAGCTGTTTCAGCAAGAAGAAAGATGGGTGGTATGTGTCAAAAGACATGAGATTAGAGGATGGCACATGGGTCATCTCACTAAGCCACAGAGATCCCGTTTAATATGCACACATATATGGGTTCATAGGGATGGTTCCATTTCACAGTGTTTGAATTTATTTTATTTTTAATGATATCTATGTGCGTTTGTGTTTGTGCACATAGGGGAGGCCTGACGAGGGCTAATATCCCCAGAGTTTGGATTTCAGGTGGTTGTGAACTCCCTGCCTGGTGTGGGTGCTGGAAACCAAACTCAGGTCCTCTGGAAGTAGCAGCAAGCACTGTTAACTGCTGGACCATCTCTCCAGTCCCACAGTGCTAGGTCCTTTAGTTATCCTTGTAATAGCCATAAATAAAGGATGTTTTTGGGAATTATCTGAGGTATTGACTGACTCTCATAAACAGTTCCAAGTTGGGATGCTGAGAGGTAGGATAGAAGAAACAATCTCTTACAGAATGGCTCGTTCCTCCCTGGCTCATTTCTCCTCTCTTCAAGTGTTCCTACTAATTATGGGCATCCTCTCTCAAGATTCTGGAATTCAGGTCTCCTCTCCTGATAGTCCTGAAAAGCTCATATACTTGTGCTCTATGAATTAGCATCTGTCTAAAGTTAATTTCCAATATCCACCTTTCACTGATTTTATGGGGAGGAGGGATTTGGTGCAGAAAGTACATGGAATAACAGAATCAACCTTGCGACAACCATCATGGTTCCGTAAAAAGAATAGAATGCTCAGAGAATTCCAGGTCAAGGGCCTTGTTCTGGCCATTGAAGCATATTATAAAATCCAGTTGAATCAATGTGTAAGCCAGAATGTTTTCATTTAAAATATGTATTTAACTTTAATATATATCTACATTAATATAAATTTGTGAGTTAACTCTTATGATTTGGATGTCTGTTGTCTAAAGCATAAACCTCATGCAGTAATATCAAGAACTGAGACCTTGGGAGGCAATTAGAGAGTGAGGATTTTGACCTCACAAACATTTTATTAATTCTTTTGCCCTTTCCCCCTCGTCTTTCTGTGCCATGGAAGATGTAGCAAGAAGACACTCACTAGACAGTAAAAACCAGAGCCTTAATCTTAGACTTCACAGCCCCCAGAAAAGTAATAATAAAATCATATTATTTAAAACTACCTAATTTAAGGTTTTTGTTATAGCATCAAAAATGGGCTAAGACATCATATTTATACTTAATGTACATTGCATATATTTAATATTTATTTATTATTAAATTATGTGCATGTGTGCGCCTAAATGTTTCTGTGTACCATGTGTGTGTAGGTGCATGTAGAAGCCATAAGAATGTGCTAGATCCCCTGGAACAGGAGTTATCAGTGGTTACAAACTACCTGATGTGGGTGCTGGGGACTAAAACTGTGGCTTCTGTGAGAGTCATAAATGCTCTTAACCTCAGAGCCATTCTGCGGATATTGATATAAATATACCTTTTTTTCTTCTATCAGGCAACACAAGTGGTGAATTTTTTGATCCAAATTATGTGTGGTAAGTAGAGAGTAAAAAAATATATTTGGGAAGAAGTTCTACGAAAACTATAGAAAATCTAATAAAATACCCCACAACTGAAGAGGTTGCTCTAATGAACAAGATGCTGGAGGCCCCAGGTCAGTGCCTTTTCCCATGGATAACATGAAATGTGTGGGAGCAGAGACAGTGACCAGAAAGAAACAAGACTTGTACGTTGTCTGTTGGGAACAGGCTGGCATCCCCAGCTGTTCAAATCCTTAGTCCGGGAATCCAAGGACACGAGGAACCGGGGTACTTGTTACTTCGCTCGCTCATTGGAAATGCAACATAGGGTGGTAGATTTTATTATCTAGGCAAGATCAATCTAAGCCTACACACCCTTGAAAACCAAATTTTTCTTTGGTTGGAGTCAGGGAGACCTAGTAGAACTGAGGCAGGAGAGGAAATCAGAGAAAGCCAAAAGCAAAAAAAGGTTTGAAGCAACTGTTTGGAGATGTAGGCCTTCTGTAAAGTCTGAGAAGAGCCCTTGCGAGGGAGGGTCTTCACTCTGCTGAGAGCCAGCAAAACGGTGAATGAATGTCAAGAATGCAAACGTAAGAAGCTGGGCGGTGGTGGCACACGCCTTTAATTCCAGCGCTTGGGAGGCAGAGACAGGTGGATCTCAGTGAGTTCGAGGCCTATTTGGTTTACAGAGCAAGTTCCTGAACAGGCTCCAAAGCTACAAAGGAACTCTGTCTTGAACAACAACAACAAACAAACAAACAAAAGAATATAAACATAAGAAGGAAATTCTGCCAACAGCCTCCACGGCCCCTAAGCAAATTCTTTCCTGGTATCTCACCAAACAGCACATAGTTCTGCCGAATTTTGATTTGGTATTTGGGGACTGGAGCAGTTGAGCCAGGTTCTGTTCATACTTGTGACCCATGGATGTGACAAGACAATAAACGATCACTGCTTTGAACCTTGATATAGAGCATACAATGTTTGTAGGTTTGTGTTCAAACTAAGAAAAGAATCTGACGATAAGAAAAAAACAAAGGAAACCAAAAACAACCAACAGACCTTTGTATACGCACCCTTTTTGATGCCAAACAGAATTCAGAGGACAGAGATGCTGTAACACCAGCTCAGCTAGGGCATCCAACACCAGCTGCTGCCTTGTAGGACATAATGAAAGTAAACATCTGGCTTTTTGCATAATTTTGATCAAAGATGTGTAATATGCTGTGCACACACTTGGAGGAAAATCATCAAGGAAGAACTGTCCAGGTGTTACGTATGGATCCAGGGCAAGAAGCTGACAAAGGAGGCAGTGAGCAGCCATGCTAGCACCCTGGGTGGAAGCACAGGCTGTCAGAGCAGGAAAGAAAGGGGTTTTCTCTGGGTTGGTTGGTGCTTAGCGCTCACCTATTGTCAACTGCTGGCTAGAGCTGAGCAGTGTGTATGCAGTGCTGTCTTCTGTTAGCTGCAGCTGAGCAGTGTGTATGCAGTGCTGTTTCCTACTGGCTGAGCTGAGCAGTGTGTATGCAGTGCTGTCTTCTGTTAGCTGCAGCTGAGCAGTGTGTATGCAGTGCTGTCTCTTATTGGCTGCAGCTGAGCAGTGTGTATGCAGTGCTGTCTCTTATTGGCTGCAGCTGAGCAGTGTGTATGCAGTGCTGTCTCCTGTTAGCTGCAGCTGAGCAGTGTGTATGCAGTGCTGTCTCCT
>JAQHUG010000103.1:5837772-5850723 GCA_028555095.1 Dicrostonyx torquatus | reverse complement strand
TGTATGCAGTGCTGTCTCCTACTGGCTGCAGCTGAGCAGTGTGTATGCAGTGCTGTCTCCTATTGACTGCAGCTGAGCAGTGTGTATGCAGTGCTGTCTCCTGTTAGCTGCAGCTGAGCAGTGTGTATGCAGTGCTGTCTTCTGTTAGCTGCAGCTGAGCAGTATGTATGCAGTGCTGTCTCCTACTGGCTGCAGCTGAGACAGTGTTTGTGTAATGCTGACTCCTACTGATTGTTGTTGTACAAAATAGTGAATAAAACATGAGCAAGATTATAGGGAGGTTTAGAGAAAAAGATTTCTTTGTATTTTTTGAACTTGTTGGCTAGGCTGATATGGAACTCCTGGGCAAAGAACAGTCCACCCCGTGTTGGTTTTCCAAGAACTGAGGACGACAGAGATGCACCACCATGTCCAGGTTAGGAATTTTTTTCCATGTAAAAAACAAAATCCATACATTTAATGATTATAAATTTTATGTGACATAGAAACCTTCAGAAAGGAAGGGCCAGAGAATGGGGCATCAGTGTATTTTTATGGACAACGTTAGTGGTTAATAGTGGGAGGGGGAAATATGATTGGAAAAGGGGTCCAATCTAATAGCAATAAACTAGGTGGGCTTAGACAGGCCTGGTTGGCTTCTGTGATCCTGTGTCTTCTGAGATAACAGAGTTTCATTCCTCAGGCATAGGGTGCTCTGTCCAGGGAAAGCTGGCGAGCTTTTATGACCTGCTTTAGAAAAAATGGGACTGAGTCTGTCTCTGTTTGTTGTTTTCTCAAATGCCAAGATATGATATTTTGGCATTCAGTGGCCTCCACCCCGTCAGGGGTATTCAACAGAAAATATAATTCATTGCTTCTAAGAGTTCATATGATTAGATTAGGTCCAGCTGGATAATCTAATTCCATCACCTTAATTGCATCTGCAAGGTGCATTCTGACATGCAAAGTGACATACTCACAGGTTCTCAGGATAAAGGCTTGGACGTCTTTGAAGACCAGTTTGCTCATCACAAAGAGCTTATCAATCTTGTTTCTCACTGCTGTCTCTGCTCAAGAGAAACTTATGGCTTGGATGGCAAAAGAACACTGATGTTGGGGACGCCAGTGTCTGGGACAGGATACCCAGATCTCTTTAGGTGTGGGTGTTTGGGATTTTCTAGGTTACATAAAACATTCTCTCAAAGAAACTTTTACTCTCTGATCACCAACCAGCATCCTAATTAAAATTCCTGGGCAGGTGAGACGGCTCAGCAGGTAAGGCTGCCAAACCTGAAGACCTGAGTTCGATCCCTGGAAGCCACACAGTGGGAGGACAGAACTGACCCTCAGAAGTTGTCCTCTGACCTCTATATGTGTGCCAAGGTTTACATGCACACACACGCGCGTGCGCACACACACACACACACACACACACACACACACACACACTTCCTAGGCAATTTGGTATGAGGAAAGGACTGCTCGATATAGGGAATACAAATAATTGGGATGACTGAAATTAAAAAATATGTGAAATGTAATTTAATATACAAACAAAATTATATATAGAATAAATCTGCTATTTCTAACTATAATCCATAGTGACATCAGACATTTTAGCTTTGCTTTGTGTTGGTTCATGCATCCGTTTATTTTCTATACTTTAGTTCATTCTTACCTAATATACAATTAGGTCTAGTGGTTGGTCACTTCATTAAAATATTCAGTCAAAGAAGAAGTTCCACAGAAATGACAAATGGATTCTGTCACATGAATGGTAGTCTTTCATCTATCTCCTGATGTAGATAGGAGGCCTCTCTCTCTGCATGGGTCTACCCTCTGACGTCTGTGTTGCATTTCTTACACGAGACATATCCATAGTGGCTCACAGTGTTCATTTTCAGACTCTTCAAAGTGCAGTGAGAGCTTACAGACACTTGCAAAGCAATTCGAGTTAGGAATTTTATTTGTTCTGCCACATTCTTTACATTAGCGCCCCCCCCAACTAGTTGACAGCATTTCTCCCAGTAAGTCACTGGTAAGTCTTTCCAGGATTCAACCAAATTTTAATAAAAACATCACTCCTCACATTTTTTTTTTTTTTTAGAACTAAATTCATGGGCAAAGACTCCCAGAGAATCTTCGTAACCTCCTGATGCAAGGCTAGTCAGTCACTCATGCACACACATGTTCATTATTTATTTAGTGACTGCTTGATGCCAGACACTGTTTGGGACCTGGGAATATAGAAATGAACAAGACTGACAAAATCCTTTGTCCTTCTGGATCTCCCATCTGGTCCTGGCACACTCAGCACTGGGACATCAGTCAGCACATATTGCAAAGGAAATAATACCATCAGTTAGTGACGTAAGATGGTCACTTCAAAGAATTCTTACACCCATTTTAAACCCACTTTAAATTTCCCATTTTAAAACTCTCTTGCTTTTCTCAAGTCTTCAGAAATGCTCTTTCTCTTGGGTGTTTTACATCTTAGGTGCACTGTTTTTTGGCAAATTATAATAAATAGTTACAACAAGGTAACTTTATCATCTCCAAATATTTTGCTTTTTTTGGTGCATCTCCTGAGCGGGAGCCAGAATTGGAGTGTTGGAAGCATTTTCTGCATCATACTTTGAAAATAGGACTGATGCTGTGAGCATCAGGCCCTGCGTTCAGAAGTGTCCTTTTGTTTCCCCATCACTGTCTTTAATTCTGAATTTTTTTTTTTTTTTTTTTTTTTTGGTTTTTCGAGACAGGGTTTCTCTGTGGCTTTGGAGCCTGTCCTGGAACTAGCTCTTGTAGATCAGGCTGGTCTTGAACTCACAGAGATCCACCTGCCTCTTCCTCCCGAGTGCTGGGATTAAAGGCGTGCGCAATTTTTAAACAAAGAGTCCTACATGTTTGTTTTTCTTGTGGTCCTTGCCAGTTATGCAGTTGTGGTTCTTAAAGAGCTTACAGTAGGTCCTAGTTTTCTGGTTATCAAATTTGAACTTCACTGGCTGGCCACTAAGGTGAATGCCTGCATCCCTGTCTCAGTGGCCTCTTCCTTTAATCTCTCGTTGATGGAGTCTTTGTTTAAGCCAGCCAGGCTTGCTTCTCTTGCGTGAAATTGACCTACTTCTGCCTCTGGGTTGTGTCTTAAGTACCTCTCTCTGATGACAATGATCTCTATGTTTCTTGGCTTTAACCTCACTCTCCAAACCTTTATAACTGAACTCAGAATTCAGCTTCCTCCAACTTAAGTTTCTTACTTCTTAGTGTTTATGTGATTCTGAATGTAAATTCTCCAGTAAAGCCATAATGCTCACTCCTCATTTAATGACCACTGCAGGCCTACTAGCTACAGAACCAAGTGATTCACATGTGTAATTTTTATATACAAGTCTGTACTTTCTCTTCAGTTTGGGGCATTATTCAATACAGTCTGATTCTCCTTGTAGACTTCACATTTTTCGAATCCATGGGTCATGTCTTCTTCACTCATTTATACCCTCTTGGCACCATGCACGTGATGTTTGGGGTAGTGCCAGGTCTATGGCCAAATTGACAGACAAAATACTAATAAAAGATGAATGTATGAGGTATATACTTTTTTGTGTACTGATTTTTGTAGCTAACAACATTCCAGAAAGAATTTGCTAGCCAGAGGACTTTAAAAGCTGGTCTGTATCATAACTCAGAATAAGTGTTCTTGTGATTGAAGCTAACAACTAGATAATGCCTGCTAGGCATCCAGCCAAGCCAATGATTTGACTTCTACTTACATTTGCAGCTAAGTTGATTTTGCAAAATGTACTCACATGCACTAGGCCGTATGAATTCCCATCCTGGCTCTATTTGCTCTCAAAACACACTTGTCTTTGCAGTGGGTGTATTTTGCTTGTTGGAACACTTGACCTTGTACGTTTAAGGCTGGGGCTTCCAAAGCTAATTACGAAAATATTGTTGTTGATATGCTTCTGCCAAATGTGAAATGCCATATCCAGATGCCTTTAGGACACCCATTAAAACAGCCAGAAAAGAGGCCATGGTGTTTACCAAGACAGGGAGACTCGTGCCTAATAACACTGAGTTCTTTTATGGCATTAAGAAATGAGCAGGACCTGTCAGGAGATGTTCAGCATAAGGTAATGTCAAACATGCTGGAATAACGTACTCACCACAGGACTCCCATCTGTGGAGCCACTGGGGAGGTGGCTGCCTCTGTGTGAGCCCTCAGATTTGTCAGGCAAATTAGATGCCCAAAGGCAAAACTGACTGACACGGGCATTATGGTACAGTCCTGGAGGATTCAGAATCTATAATTCTCCACGGAGGTCCCATTCACAGTTTCATTCATGCTGATGCTAAGGGTCATATCAGATTTAAAAGAAAGTGATGAGAGAGAAAGCCAGCAGGTCAGCCCCCTCAGTACTCATAGTAGCACTAAGCCTGGGGAATTCCTGGCTGTACCGAGGCTGGTTTGTTTCTAAGAAATTATGTATGAGATGCTGGTGGAAGTTTTGCTTGTGTTTCCCCATGACACACCAGTCAGAGGGTATGCCTGTTTTTTTTTTTGTCCTTCTTAACATCTCTAAGAAGCATCTCATTGAATTTATATTGATTAATTTACTATTTCATTGTTCTCCTTGTCCTCACTGCCACCATTCTACACGAGAGAACGTTCAAAAGACCTTCAGTGTGGCAGCCTGATGTCCTGAGCAAGGTAATTTGGAAGACACACTGTAGCACCACTGAGCGCTTCCCCAGGACATTTTCTGTCCTCCGATAAATACCAGTGTGAGGTCCTCGGGCCAAGTTGATGGGTCTCACTTCTATCTCACTTCTGAGGAAGGACTTTGAAGCTTAGTGAAACTAGACTTTTGGCAACTCTGCTTCATCAGCCCCCAGCCCAACTCTATAGGTTTCTGGATCACAATATAGAAAGGAAGTCACCTGAGAGATTATTGCGCCCTCTGTTTCAAAAGAGCTGTCAGATGACCGGAAGGACAAGCCCAGGTTAAGGTGAAGGGTAAAACTTGACTGAACTATGCTTTTCTTTAGGCTTCTCTTTAGCAGATGTTGGGACAAAGGAGTCAAATGGAAGCATCATATTTGGGAGGTGACAATAAGAAGTCCTTGTAGTAGAAATTGGAGGTGGGACAAGGAAGAAAAAGAGAACTTCAAAGATAACATTACCAAGTTGTCCTCATTTATTCTGCCTGGAAGATCTGGGAGAGAGGGTAAACACAGCTCAGGCACTGTTCCTCTAGAAAACCAGGGTTCAATTCCCAGCACCCACATGGCAGCTCACAATAGTCTGTAACTCCAGTTCTAGGGGATCCATGGCACCAGTCATGCAGATGGTACACATATATGTGCATGAAGGCAAAATTCTCATACACATAAAATAAAAAAATACAAAAACATAGCTTGGGTCCACTGGGCATTGGTGGTGTACGCCCTTAGTCCCAACATTTGAGAGGCAGAGGCAGGCAGGGGTTACCCAATCCCCCTGTCAGCTTCGCTGCTTCCACACACCCCAGAAGAAGGGCTGAGCTCTCTCTTGCAGCCAGAGAAGAAGCATAGCCAAGAACTGTGGGTATTCACAGACGGCGTGCTTTTGTCCTTAGAGAGGAGTGGATATAGAAGAGGCACTGGTACAACCTGTACTACAAGAATAGAAGACAGAGTAAATGTCAGAATGCTAAGGAAAGCCATTTTCTAGGATTTCCCTCTTCGTGTTAATGAAGACTATCTCAGGGCAAAAGACAAAGCTGGGAGGCCAGCAGGTACAAACCTTAGAACAGCCAGCATCCACAGAAACTCTGCGGGTAACTGGTTGTTACTTGCCCTTGTGTGGGTTCGAGAAGATTTTTTTATTTTTATTTTTTTTTTTATGAGAAGAGAGATCTGATCAAAAAATAGCCTTAAAGAAATCTGATCATACAATATCACTTTGAAATTATCCATTGTGGATTTATCTTTTTGCGCAAACCCAAGAGTCCTTTAGCTAATTCTTTTCCCAGTGAAGGAGCCAATCAATGCCCTTTCAAGGGAGAAAATTACTAGAGAGCCTAGTATGTGTTTTGATGCCCTAATGAGACACTATGAATTATCCAACCCAAACCAATTAAGTCTCAGCCTAGATAGGAGGCTACTGAGGAGATGAGGCCACAGCATGCGTTTAGGGCAGAATTAGCTGCTTCCATAGCCTGGAAACGGACTTGGGAGAAAGCCAAACCATGGGGGAGCTTTGCTGTCCTGAGAACTGGCAGCCAAAATGGGACCCAGCCCAACATGAGTGCTGACATGTTTGCTTCTTTGGCCTTAAATTTTTAAAAATGTCTGTAAAACATAAACTACATTTGGAACATTACATAAGACTATTAAGAGAGAGCAAATGATGAAAACATAGTATGTCAGAGACAATAAAATAAATGAAATGAACTGCTGCTGACTAGGGCTTAACCTTGGGCCAGTGGCTCAGTCCTTTCGTGTCAATCAAATAGGAAATTATAGCCCAATAATGTGGTTTTGGATTGCAGCTCAATAAGCAAGCTCTAATCTCTTGGCTATGCCTTGCTGTACCATGGGAAACCAAGACCTTATTTTCATTTTAATGTGATCTCTTCCAGTGTGCTGTGACTCTCTGAGGCTTGGCGTTGGAGCTCACGATTGTTGAATACATGTGGAGTGAATAGTTATTCACATACTCCAATGAACCCATCAGAATCTCAAAAAGCACACTATCAATGCAAATAACTGCCTAAATGGGATGAATTCTATTGACTTTTTATACAGTATGTGTATAAAAGTATAAATAAAGGGTTACGGAGATGCTCGGTCAGTAAATTGTTTGCCTTGCAAGTATGAGGACCCTTAGGGATCATCAGGACTCTTGTTAGAAAGGTGTATGGCTGTAATCTCAGTGTGGAAGGGAGAGACAGGAAGATCCCTGAGGCTTGCTGGCCAGCCCGCCTAGATGAATCAGCAAGCTTCAAGTTCAGCGAGAGACCCTGTCTCAAAATATGAAGTGGAGAGTAATTAATGAGGCTGTTCTCTGGCCTCCACATACATGTGTGCATATATAAAACATCTATGTATGTTCATATGCACAAAAGTACATACAGTGATCAGTGTGGATTAGGGAAACAGGAGAAAAATAACAGAGTTGTATTGGTTAGGCTTGGCGGGGTGGCGAGCGGCACACAGGCTCTGGGGTCAGGTGGTCCTAGGCTGGGCCTGCTCTGCTATCAGTTATGTGTCCTTCTATGTGTTACTTCCCTTTTTGCTCTTCAGCTTATTCTTCTGGATTTTGTAATTTACAACAAGGATCTTGCCACCCCAACACTTCTAGACATCTTTGAGAAGCAGTTTGCTAGGTAGAAACACTCAGTCTAAGCTGGTGGCTACCATACCCAAAGTCCAGAGTGATGTGTAAAATTCTCCATCAAGGTGTCTTTAGGTCTCTTGTGTCAGCTTTTGATCAATAGTCAAGCATTTTATTTCACATCTCCCTTTCCTGCCGCTACGATTCACCCCTCTGTCCTAATTCCATTATTATAATTTTGGGACTAGCCTTGTCCAAGGTTGGAGAACCCCTTGCCCTTGCCATTTTAGCAGGTGATAATGGTGGGTCACTGGAAAGATGAAGATGCTGACTCTTCACCCTTCCATGGTTTAAGCATGATATTCTAGATCTTCTAAGTAGAGCATCTATAGGACAAAGCTTTGCCCTTTTTTGTTGCTTCTGAGTATGTCTTTGAGTAATTGTGATGAAGTCATCTCCCGATGAGGGAGGAAGGGGTAAGTGGGGTAGAGAGATGAATCATTTTCTGCTGCAGTGTAATAAAGGAGTGGATCATACAGCTTTCCAGTATCTGCCTTCAAGTCCTAGTGTCATATGTTCAGTCTTCATGGTGTCAGAGAGTGACATCAGGACACTATCCTTCTTGCCTCTACTTGCTTTCCACCTGATTTTTTTTTTTTGAGATAGAGTTTCTTACTATGTAGCTCTGTTTGACTTAAAGCTCTTTATGTAGACCAGGCTGGCCTTAAACTCATAGAGATCCACTTTCCTCTGTCTCCAGAGCACTGGGATTTAAAAAGAAGGTGTGCACCAACCCAAGTCTGAGTGCATGTTTTGAGTACACACAATTCAGAGTTATGAATTTCCAAACCTGCTTAGAACGGAAAAAATGATGGCTAAAAAAAAAAAAAATCCCACCATTTGGATCCACATAAATCCTTGGACAAAAATCTTCGTCCAGTGAATTGAATCTGCCTCCATGTACTTCCAGGTGGGATTTGATGCTGTACCCACCTTCCTGAAATGCAGGCCCATGAAATGGCCATTGATGTCTAAGCACCTCTTCCTGGAGAAAGCCCTTCCCCTTTCAACGACCAAGGAAATAATAATTTCGTGTCCTGGGAAACTTTCTGCTTTTAGGTCACTTTGAATAAGGGCTGGTGATGAAAAGCTTCAGTGGGACAGATGTTTTGTCTTCCAGCATAAAGAATTAAGAACTTGGTGTGTCTTGTTTCTGCGTTCAAGTGTTCTGAGTCTACCCCGATGAACTCCTCTTCAAAGATCTTAAAGAAGAGAAAATATAAACTTTAGTTTACACTACATCCTTTCTGCCTTTGTTAAAAAAATCTAGTATTTCTAGATGCCTTGAGGTTTGTCTGGGGTGATGGGGCATGGGGAGATCTAAAATTATAGCCTCGTATTTTTACAGACCAATATTTCCAAAGATTTCTTAAGATAAAGCAAAATTCACAGCCAACAACGCTGTGCGGCTGCTTGGTGAGGGGTGACATGGCATAATGCTTAATATAGCTTATTTTTATTTATTTTTTTTACACCCATGTAATAGCAAAAAGACACAATGACATGGAGAGTCATAAAGCCAAACAACTCTCCCATTTCATTTTATAGCGCGAGGCGGGGAAAGGCACAATTTGGTATCCTGACCATTTTTATAGGGGTTTGGAGACAGGTTAGACATGTCTGAAATATGTCCTTCAATTCTTAGAACTCTTTCAGGCATTCCTGCAGAAGGATGTTCCTTGGAGAAATACGGCTATAAATACAGGATGTTTTCATTACTGTATGTGGTTGATTCAGCCTGTTGGCTACATGACATTGAGAAGAAGTGCCTGAGAAACGACTTCATATACCCCACGTTCAAACAGTCCCCAGAGTTCCCCAGATTAGAACGGCTCCAGTGGGAGCGCTTGGAAATGAATGTCCATACATCACTGAGGTCTTTAAAAACAGGGTTAAGGTTCTCTAGGCTGTCTCCTTTAGCGCAGGAAGTGATGGAGTGAGAGAGAGTATGGAGATTAATTTCTGCCTATGAAACTTTTCACTTATTCTTATCTAGAAAAAAACTACAAAAATCAATAATTCAGCAGAAACAAAGCAACAATAAAAACTTTTCATACAAGACTCAAAGATCTAGCAGGAGGATTTACTTGGGGGCATAGTATAGTATATATTTTGAATGTTTCCTACGTGATGCTGGGCCATGATCACAGAGTGTAAGGTGGGTCTTCTAAAATGAATGCCATTTTAAAGAACAATACCCACATCTATGTGTCTCTTTGTGATTTATAAATATTTTCATTATGAATGTTTTTGATCCTCAAAATTACCTGGGAAGATCGGTGATATTTAATGAAGGGTGTGCTAAACTCTGAAAGATAAAAGAGACACATGCAAGGCCACACAGCTGCCAGCTCTCTGGACCTTCAGAGCCTCCGTCAGCTGCTTCCGTCTTCATCCCACATCCACAAGTAAAATATTGCCTTTTCTGTTTCTGTAATATTGCCAGTGTTGTAAAAATATTACAACCCCCACTTGGCTGATCAAAAATTAACGACTCTTTATTGAATAGAGATTTTATGGCCCTACAGACAGAGGGATGTAGCACTTTTGATGCAGGGTGGGTAAGGAATTGACTAGGACATGTATCATTTACAGAGCTGCTGAATTTGTAATGAGACTTGCAATTTTGTAATGCTTATTGCAAAAATATAGAAAATAATGAGCAGGTTGGAGAAAAGCAGAATTGTGAATGGAGCAAATTATTTACGATAGTTAGATTAGTCTGTGGGTAGATAGCATTTATGAACGAGGGCAATCCCTGCCTGCCAAGAGAAGGGTAATACAATCTTGTGTGCAGAATAAAAACTAATTACGGCAGGAAGGGTTTTTTCCTCTGTCTCTTAGTTTGTTATTACCCTAGTATTATGGAAATTTCTATTTTTGCAACAAACTAAATATAAATGGCTAAGGGGCTATCATCAGAAAGGTTTAAGGCACACAGATACGAACGAGTGTAAGAACGATTGAATTCTAACTTGATGTATGGACAGTTGACCATCTATGAACATGTCTGCTCTTTCTTCCCCGCAGATAGAATAGGATAGGGTGGAGACAGAATCTCATTATATAACATTGGCCAGCCTGGAACTTGATTTGGACACTAGGCTAGAGTGGAAATCATGGAGATCAGGCTGCCTCACCTTCAAAGTATTAGGATTAATGTTCAATTTAAAGATTTATTTTCTTTCTTATGTGCATGAATATTTTTGCTTGCATGTATATATATGCAACATGTGTGTACCTAGTCCATGCAGAGGCCAGAAGAAGGTGTGGGATCCCTGGAACTGTTTAAAGATCATAGTGAGCCACCAAGGATGCTAGGAATTGAGCCTGGTCCTCTGCAAGATCAACAAGCCATCTCTTCAGCCCCATGCATGCTCTTTTAAAAGAGAACACATTTAAGACTGGGTTTAAGGGTGATTTCTATCATTTCACAGAAAGCACAAAGATGACATCTGATACTCATATGAAGAACACTGACAACATACAAGTCGTTCAGAGGCTCACCCAAAGCTGCCAGCCTGTTCAGTCATAGTTTCTGTCATTTCTTTTCCTGATTTTTGATATACTTGTCCTTTGCTTCCCTGTTCGCCGTCCCATAACCATTACCATGGGGCTTAGTGCACCATGGTCATCACCCGCCACGGCTTCATCTTTATGTTCCATCTTCCCTTTCTAATTTTCAAAAATTAAAAAAACATACATGGAATGCAGATTTTCAACAGTATCTGCATGTCCTCCATGCAGAATCTGTTCTAGTATTAATTTTGAAGAAAATGTAACCAAAAGTTTATTTAAATTTGCTTTCAAGTCAAAAGCTTTCTGGGCTCAGAATGACCAGTCCACAGAAGGATTGTTAGAGCCTGAGAAATCTGAATCAAAACCAAACTGGAAGCACAGATACTGGCTTAGCAGAAGAAGGCTTCACTAGTTTGGATTAATTTGTGGAAAAGATTAAATTAGTGAAGAGTCTAAATTATACTATATTTTGTAAGGAACTACAGATGTGATGTTTAATTGCTTACAGACATATAACTAGAATAAAGTCAGCAAATTTTCTTAATAAAGTTGTTTTAAAAATCAAATGGAAAAGAGTATTTTTTTGATGTACATGCTAGCTGCTTTTAAGTAAATGGATTCAGAAGGATTCTGAGTAGAGTCCTTTGAAACTGCAAGCCTTTGATAAATAATTATTGAATAGATGCATATGGTATGGCAGGCCCTTCAGTAGGCCTTAGAAATATAAAAATGAATGACTTCAGAGCTCTTTATGGTGAGAGTTCTTTATGTCTGTGGGTAGTTACAGTATCACCTGGTGAGTAAACCACACAAGGTGTAAATGTTCATAGCCATGTGTACAGTATTCATTTACGTGATAAATACTTTATCTCATATAATGTCCTGCCATCACTGTAAATTTCAAGCATGTAGAATGTGACTTAATGATGGCAAAATGTAGGATAATGAGACATGGTGTATTTGTCCATTTTCCAATATCAAAGTTGTTGGGGAGATTCACGCACCATTATAAATGTCATTTACAGATAGGAGACATATTCAAGTATATGTGTGGTAAAAGCGGTGGGGCAGGTACCACAGTTTCTCAGAACACTGAAGCAGAAGGCTGCCCGTTCACAGCCAGACGGTGCTACAGTGAGGTCCTGTCTCAAGAAAGGGAGAAAGAAGGTAGGGTATTTGGGTTTCAGTACTAGAGACATTATGGACTAAATGTTTCTATGAAAAACAATTTAAATTGCAAAATTAATTTTCCCCATCCCCACCTGCAAACCAAACGCTCAGCCAAGCTGACCACAATTTACCTTTGTTTTCTCTGCACAATAGTGGAATTCTCTGTTGCAGTTTGGTAGGATATATATATAACATCGTAATATTAATGATTTTAAAAAGTGATTCATATTACCATTATTTTATGAGTTCTAATACTTCTTATAATAATAATAATAATAATAAAAATAATTGATCTCTACCAAAGCTAAAAACTGCACCAGTTTAGAGAGATAATCTTTTTTCTTTTCTCTCTCTTTTTTTTTTTAACTTTTTGAGAATGCCATCCACGCATATAATGTATTTTGGTTAAATCTGCCCTGTCCACTTTGTACCCCCCAGTTCCCCTCTGATCCCCGTATGCGGCTAGTATAGACAAAGACGTCTGCAGCACCATCCAGTGGAGAAGGCAGCCTCCCAGAGGACAGCCGACTCTGCTTCTCATGGACGCCAACAGCTCTTCAGGTAGGACGAGGACTTTGTGATGCTCTCCCCAGTCATGCTTGCATTTTGACTGGCTTAATCTTGTGCATATAGTTACGGTTGCTGGGAGTTTATGTGTGCAACTGCACTACCGTTAAAAACCCTGTGGTTCTCTGCTGTCATCTGCTATCCTTGACTCTTCGAAGACATACGATCTTTCTAAACGCCCTCAAATGTAGCTATTGCCCCTCGATTTTATACACAATTGAAATTAAGGCCCAGAGTTAATAAGTGACTCACTCGAAGTCACAGAGTAAATAAGAAAGTGTGTGGTGGCACACACCTTTAATCCCAGCACTTGGGAGGCAGAGGCAGGCAGATCTCTGAGA
>JAQHUG010000103.1:5798174-5829385 GCA_028555095.1 Dicrostonyx torquatus | reverse complement strand
CACACACACACACACACACACACACACACACACACACACACAGACTTCTACATTGGATTCTGGTTACTTGAAGTCTGCACCCTCTTATCCTCCTCCCAGTTTCTTCTGGCCTTAGTTCTATTTCTTGATACTGTGTCTCTGGTCTTCCCTTGATGATGAGCACCCATGAGAGAGTGTTAAGGTTTGAATCTTAACTGGGAAGGATTGGTCCCTAGCTGCTGGTACTTTTGGGAGGTTGTAGAGATGTAGGAGCTGGGGCATAGCTGAATGAAGAAGGTCAATAGGGGCAGATTCTTGAGGTATAGAATCCTTGAATGCTTCCTATTTTGCTCTCTGTGCCACGAAGTGAACAAATAGCTCTACTCTGCAGTATGCCAAGATATTTTGTTTGACCCCTTTGAAACCATACCCCAAATGTTTTCTTTCATTAAGTTGTTGAGTGTCAGGCATTTCCGTACCAACCAGGAGAAAGCTAACTGACAGAGCAGGGATTGTCCTTGGATCCCTATTGAGGCTTTTGGCACCTTGCCTCATAATTTGAGTATGGTTGGATGGTGGTGGTGTATGCTCTTAATCCTAGCACTTGGGAGGCAGAGGCAAGTGGATGGCTATGAGTTTGACAGTCAGAGCTGTTACACAGAGATACCCTGTCTCAGAAACCAAATCAAACTAAAACAAAACAAATAATTTGAACATGGTAGGAGCCCGTTAGATGTTTACATGGGCTACACATGAAGCAAAAACTCAACAATAGACAATGTTATTCAAAAGAGATGGGAATGAGAAAAGCATTAGTGGCAGCAGCTACATGAAAAAAAAAGTTAAAAATGAACTAAACAAATTCAACTTTAAAATTGATGACTTGGGATTGGCACAGTGACAGGAGAAGCTCAGTGAAGCTAACAAAGACAAAAACCCAAATATGGCAGTCAGTGTTTTTTTACCCCCTGGATGAACTGAAGACCTTGAACTGGCAGCATAAAGAGGAACCTCCACAGTGCAGGTTTGACCCAAACCACAGGTCAAAGGAATACGAAGAATGTCAATCTTCAAAATCTTGCGAGCACTGTCGTTGAGTTACGACAGTTGCCTGAGCAGTGTCTTCAGCGGAATAGGGTATAAATTTCCCCAAGGCAAGAGGGAGTGCTTGGGAGCCAACGAAGTTTAGTGATCATCCTTTCATTTTTCTACTCTCAAGTCCTTTGTCAGCTTCAGAACTGAGGAGTCGGCTATTAAATTAAAGATGAAATAACACCAGGCTCCAGATGTGGCTGCCTCAGACTTGTGGCTTTAGGCAGATGTGCCCAAACCATCACATTCATCATGATTAGAGTTGAGATGGTAGTGAAGTGTCCCCAGCAATCCTGCTTCCTGCCTCTTGCACTTAGGGAAATTTCCCTCCTAAGCAGTCTCTGCTTGAGGAAGGCAGGTAGAGGATATTGGTGGATGCTTTTCAAAGCCCTGTAAAAGGAGGCATAGTTTTCTTTTCTTTCTTTAAAATGGAGAACTGACCCAAACTCTAGCTTCCAATGATCTTCGTGAAGCCATTAGAAAAGCTCTCCGCCTAGCCATTTCTAGTCATTTCTAGTCTTGTAACTATCCCACTCTTGAGGCAGACAATTTGATTGTTTACTTGCTTTCTCTTTGATGGAGTGGTTGCTTTTCTCTTATTTCCCTTCATCTACTTTTGGGTCAGACATCTTCCATCATGAGAACCATGAAGAGGTGTGGCAGGGGTGGGCAGTCTTAGTTCTCAGTGAGTTTTTGGAGGACATTGAGGGGTTAATAAATTGAAGCTCCCAATGGAGAGTTGGGGGCAGCTGGACTGAAGTCCATGCAAAAGCTCCTAGGCTCAGTTCGGCACCAGCTGGTTTCCAGGGTAACACTAGGGTTACAGATGATCACTATCCCACCAATTTAAATCTTTAAATCATCTCTTTTCCACAATGGAGATTAGGCTGTGGATAACTGACAGCGTGAGAGTCTGGCAGCTGGTGTGTGGAGCTGTGTAAATGAGCTCTCTCTCTCTCTCTCTCTCTCTCTCTCTCTCTCTCTCTCTCTCTCTCTCTCTCTTTTGCTCTCTGCCCCTCAGTCCCCATCACCATAACTGCTTCTGTCAGATGTGAGTTGAACCATTGTTAGAATGTGATTGGTAAGGAAGGAGCCGTGTCCTGTGGGTAGTTTAAGAGTCATATTTATCAAGAATGACTTTACTTAAGACCATAAACCATCCTCTGAGGATCTTTGGCTCAAAGAGCAAATTCTTTGCTGAAGTAAATGATTGTAACTCCTTGGATTGAATAGTCCCTTCTCATGTTAGCCAAAACAAAGTGACAAGGACAACACAGAAGGTCACAAGCAGGTCCTGGATGTTTATATAAACCAAGGATGGCAGGTAACCAAGGTAACATGCCTTCCTACTGGGGGAGAACACTGGCTTGTTTGTGAAGGATTTTTGAAATATTCTAACATTTCAATAGATATTGCAGGGCTCACACAGGGGAAATGTGGTTCCCTGAAATATTTTCTGTTCATCGTTCCCTTGCAGGTGTAGAAGAACCTCATTATCTTCCCTGTTCTTGCAAGAGGCAGGGGGGAGGGAGGGACCTCACCAGAACCACAAACAATTTCAGATCATCCGGAAGTTGAGACTTATTTGTCAAATGTAGTTTCTTGAATCCAGATTCTTCCAACAGATGCTTTCTATTCCCCAGCTCCTTCCATCTGTAATTCAATTTTCCTGTAAACGTGAGGCTGACATCTGTTACAGTGCAGATACATACTCAAGGACCTGCAATTCCTCTGTCAAGTTCAGTGTCATGTTAGAGACCATGAACTTGCAGGTCTGAGGAGCAGGCACGGCTTCCACGGGTCTGCAGGCAGAGAGAAATTTAATGTCTCTTTCACCATTGTGATGCCTCAGCATCTTTTCCTCTGACACAGAGGCTCTTTTTAAAGGTTTTCAAGGGAACATAAAGTGTTTATTTTATAGTGCAATTAATTGTTCAGCTTCTTTTCTGGAGCTACCTCAAATCAACACACGCTAAGATTTAGCCAGAAAGGAGATTCTTCGTCAGTTTCTCTCTGCCAGACTGGATTTGATAAATTACCATGCAATTCTTCAAAGTATTTTTGTGTTGCATCTAAAGATGCCGATTGACATCCCCCTGCATTAACATAAAGACGAGAACATTTGAAACATAGACTGAGTGTAAGCGTTTGATCACATCACTAATTAATCCAATAAAATGTTTGTTGACTCTTCATGACAGTGTTGTGTTAGGTGCTGGGGACAGAAAGACTAATATGATAGAAGATTCATCTTCAGGAAATATTTGAAATATTTTGCTTCTCTTGTCAGGGGTGCATGGAGCCTTATGCAGATTATAATAATGAAAGAAAAGTTTTATAGCAAGATGGAGTGTACAAATTCTGAGAAGAATGGAAACCCATTGTTGGGTTTGCTATTTTCTGCCGATTCATAGGAAAGAGAGCATCTTCATTTTACACCATTTATCGTGTGGTTGGTAGAGACAAGGTGCCTCAAAGATCCTCCTGATCCATTCTGTGCTTCTGGCTACAGGTGATCAGCTAATATCTGAAGATCACACCTGGTTATCCAAGCCATTTTTTTTCTTTGCTTGGTTGTTTTTGGTGTCAGGGGTTGAAACCAGGCAAGCATCTGCTAGGCAAGTTCTGCCACCCAGCTCTATCCACAGCTTTCCACGCTGTGTCTTCAAATAGTCTCACTGGGCTGTGATGGAATCGTGAAAGCTTCAGACCTTGAAAGGAGTTTGTTACGACATGTTGTTGGAGACATTTCTAGGTCATCACTTTAGTTTTGCATAGTATCATCCGATGTGTTATTAACGGACTGAGACATGGGTCTTGTTATAAATGCCGTCTAGCTGAGACAGAAAATGAAGGTTAGGCTTGGGGACCTTGGTCACTAGGCTGTTAGAAGGTGGGATGTATGATTTGAATGTATGTCTCCTACCGAATCTCACATCAGAAAATTAATTGCTATTTTGGTGGAGTTGCTGGAGCTTGAAGAGACGGTGGGGTCATGAAGGCTGCCCTGCATCCATCTGGTTCCATCTCATTCTTGTCCTGTGGAGTTGTGATGCCTTCTACCACATCATAACAGAGCAAGAAGGCTGCTACTGGATGCCACCTCCTTGATGTCGAACTTCTGCTTCCAGAATGCTGAACCAACAAGTATCCATCCCTTCAGCAGAAATTACCCCAGCGCCATAGACTTTGTCACAGCGGCACAAAGCAGATTAGGTTGGTCTGGCTGGTGCAAAAGATGGGGAAAAGAGAGTTGGGATTAATCATTGGAATTTCTCTGGAAGTTTTCTATGATTGAGAACTGTTGCGCCTGGCTGATCTGCTCTAACTATCTGTCATACTGGGTCTGAATTAATTAAAACTTTTATTTTAAAATTGTATTCTTTGCAAATTTTTTTCATACAAAAGATAAGAAATTTCACATAAAAATCAACAATATGTTTAAAAATGGGGACTTCTAAGCATGTGCCCCTTCTGCATGATGAGAGTGAGTTGGAGCTGAGTTTCTGTTACACCCTACAACAGGACAAACGATGCCATGACTTTACAGCCAGCACTCACCGCCTTTCAGCCATCTGCTTAGCTCTCTTGCTTACACAACTCAGTTAACTGGAAATATTTTTTGTAAATCAGTTAATGAATTTAAAAAAATTAGGCCACAGTCCCAATTCTCCCTGTGGACTTGTTAGGTACACAGGGAGAAGCAAAAAAGTATTTCTACCCACAAAGGGTTAGAGAATGTAGAGGAGGATGGAGATGAGGAAGGAGAAGAGAGAAACACTCAACAATCAAAGATCTCTGCAGGAAGAAAACAGAAATCAACCCAAGAATACAGAAGAAAAAAAAAACGTGGCTGGCATTTTTAGTCATTAGATGACTGAATTTTATTATAGTTCTATTTTTCAGGAAGAAAGGAAAAAACATTTTTAGGAAAGAGTCATGTTAGGAGGTTGAGAGCATAGCTACTTGATACATCGAAGGGTAAAGGCATCTGCATTCTGATCGTATTTCCAGGGCAATCTTCTTGTTTTTTTTTTTTTTCTGGCAATCTTCTTGTTACGCAGCATAAAGACTCAACCCCAGGCATCAGACGCTGGTCACCCCTGGGAGAATATAAAAAGAAGAGATGCTGAGCAGCTTGGAGATTCAGAGGGTGAATTAACTGTACCAGGCCCTATTCTACAACTCTTCAGGAACCTATGCAGAAAATTTCAGGCGTAAAGATGATTGTGATTGTCAAAAAAGACATGGGCAATGCTCTAAAACTCCGAGTTTAATCTAATATCGACTCTCTGGCCAGACGTACCGTCTGAGTTTGCTCTATGAGCGAAAAGCTGACATGGGAAGCAGGAAAGGTCAGCAGCCTGTTGGCATTAAATAAGGAAGAGTTGGCTACTCTCGCCAGGAATAAGCTCATAGTTCATTACTCCACCACTTTGCTCATATCTGGAAACAAGAGCTAGCTTGTATAGCTGGGCACTTTAGAGCCACCACCGATGGCTGGCAGAGAGTTGTTCGTGTGAGACAGCACATTCATGGGCATGCGTGGGATGTCATGTTTTTAGTAGTGGAAAGTTAAAGGCATCGAACAGCTGGAAAGTATCAGCAAGGCCCTTGATGCCTCAGACACTCTGCCAAGTGCTTTGCCTATTTTCTTTACTTCTTATACCATTCATATGAGGGGCGGTCAAGTAAACTGCTCCTTTGTAGGAAAAAAACAAACCAAACCAAACCCTGACCCATAGATGTTAACATATCAAGTTCACTAGCATTGATAGGAGATGACTCAGTGGCCTGATCCTGAAGCCTAGACTGCGGATCACTATGGTAGACACTCGTCCCCTGTGCCGTGACCTTCACTGTGTGGTCATCAGCCTTCAACCTTCTTTTTTCATTTAATTTTTAAAGAAACAATGATTTAAACGCTCAGAGGTCTCTACTGGAAGTGTTCATACTGACACAGATGTCCTCTCTGTTGTATTCCTATGCTTCCAGTCATTGCTAGAGAAAACCACAGAAACAGCACAAATGGACAACCACGCCAAGCTCAGAAAAGGCCCCCAAAGTTGTAGGGTGGTGCTGGCGCCCCTTGGAGAAGAATCCATGACAAAACCTGTTACTGTCATGTCAAATTTTAAACTCTGCCTCCAGCCCAACCCTCCCATGTCAGAGGCCTTGGCACTTGGCAGATGGCTTGTCTCTTGTTGAAATGCGTGACCTCATAGCACAACAATTCTCTCTCTTTTTCTACTAGAATGACCTAGTGTGCGTCTCTCAATTTTATTCTTTCCCTCAGATCTCCAGGGGAAAATCAGCTCCAAGCTTTCTTTAAACTGGCACTGCACCCAGGCTCAGGAACTCCTCCCCTCCTCTGGCTCCCAGTTACTTCTGGTGTCACCTGTGCCTGGGATTTCTCCTCTCCACATATCCTTGCAGGGAGGCTTGGAGATGATGTTGCCCCAGCTAGGAGTCCAGCCTTTGAACCAGGCTACCTGACCACTTAAAGAATATTAGCCACTTATCCATGGTGTGAACTTGGACAATTTACTTAACTTCTCCAAGATGCTAATGAACGTGACTAGATGAGATAATCCTGGGTAAAGGACATGCATTCTCTTGATCTTTCTACTTCCTTGTGATGCCAACTTTCTTCTCCTCTTCCCCTGATCATTTATCTTCATGACCCCCACTCCAGCCACATTCTAGTTCACCCCCACCCCTGGCCATGCTCTGGCCAATGATGCAACTTTCTCTCCAGTTTCAGTTTTGTTTGTTTTTGTCTAAAGGATCTATTTATTTTTATGTACATTGGTGTCTTGCTTGCATGTGTGTCTGTGTGAGGGTGTCAGGTCCCCGGGAACTGGAGTTAGAGATAATTGTGAGCTGACATGTGGGTGCTGGGACTTGCAACTGTGTCCTCTGGAAGAGTTGAGCCATCTGCCCAGCCCCTTTCTTTGGTGTTTGCACAGCTGTTTTGCCCACACTGGGAAGTGAACTGCCAGACCAGAGCTAATAAATATTTGTTGTGTCTATCCTTACTTCTTCTTACTGAATCATTATCAGAAACTTTTTTCCTTCACGTTTCCAAGAGGAGCCAATGACTCTTCCATAATCTTGTGGAAGGAAAACATAATTTCCTTGTAAATTCTTGCTAGACTTTTATTTTCCTTAAATAGAAGAAATTTCAGTAATATCAAGGTGTCTTTTAGACTAGTAAAGCAGCTCTGTAATCAGATGAAGTGGGGTCAAAACTCAAGACTGTCTCTTACTGTCTGTATGACCAGGGGCAAGGCTCCTCCTCTCTCATTGTAGGACTGTAAGAAATGAGTTACGAGAAAAGTGCCTAGGAGAGGCCTGGGAGATAACTCTGTGGGTAAAATCCTTATAGATGTGAACCTGCGTTTGATCCCCAGATCCCACATGAACATGCTGGGTAGGGTGGTGTGTGCTTGCAAGGCCAGTACGAGGGAGTCGGAGACAGGTACATCCCTGCAGCTCACTGGCAATCTAGTTTAGCCTAATTGGTGAGTTCCAGAGCAGTGAAAGGCTGTGTCTCAAAGGAGGTCATTGATGTTCCTGAGGGTGACATCAGAGATTGTCCTTTATCTTCCGCTCATATGCACAAACATGAATGTGCACATTTATGTTCTTTCAGTCTGACTGCATGTCATGAGTTCCCCAACCTGATCACTCTATGATCAACACACAACTATTTCTCATGTACATGCACCCACAATCACAGTCTCACCTGTTCATAGTGCATACCTATACACACATACTCATGCAAATACAGATTACATGAACTTTGGCGTCATCAACAGAGTCCAAGGAACAGAGGTCAACACCCCTGGACTAGGTTAATAGGCAAGTCTGAGGTTATGGTAGTGTCAAATTCAGAAGGGGAAAGGATGGAGATATCGCTATATTCCCAGTAGCTGTCCTGGGAATCTTGACAAAGTCTAAGAATTCTTCTTCATTGCTTTCAAAGTCCTCCAGCCAATCTAACTTGATTGGTTCCAATATAACTCTGATTGGGGCGATTCGCCTCCCAAGGAAATTGGGAGCCTAGACCACAAAATGTGCTAATGCATAAAGACCAGTTTCTACAGGCCAGGAGGACACCGTGAGCCCTCTTCACACTCAGGAGACAGCAGAGTTCTAGACACTCCCAGAGCCGCACTCCAGGTGGCGAGAGGCCGAGGTTCTGAGAGAGGTGCTGCCTGTTGACTTGTGCATTTCCTGCGAGGTTCTTGTGCCTTTAATCCAAGTTACTGACTCAGCTTAACCCTGCTTAGCTTGCAAGACCTTTCAGGGAAATCAGAGCAGGGGATGCAGGCACTGCAAGTTGTCACACATGATTAAGTAGCCAGAGGGAGTGATTTATGTGGAGAGATTAAAATCCCTAAGTATATATGCTCTGACTGAGTGGAGCTTCGGGTGTTTGGAAAGTGCCCTGTGGGGAGCCTGCAGATTTCAGGAGGGGGTGCTACTTTCTAGACTGAAGGGCCACGTGGGGGGTAGACATGATGACCTGAAAACAGGGTGCTGTTTCCTGCTGGAGCCGAGTGGCTCAGATACAAACACGCAACTCTCCTTTGGTATCGTCTGTGCCCATTCTGGAATTCTCCACCTGTGGACGTAGGTTCTGTGCCATCAGTTCCCAGGAGCATGTACCTTCCTGCTCTGTGGGTGGGGCTGCTGTCCCTGAGCTCCCTTCTCCCCTCCTCCCTGGCACCACTCCTCGGGTCACATTCTTTCTAACTGTGCTGTTACCGACAGCCTCACTAGCCTTCCTCTGCTGGTTCTGCCCTGATTTTAAGTTAGCACTGGAATCAGAGTTCACCGGGTTAAGCGTTTCCTGATCGTGATCCTGCAGGTCATACAGGGAGCCACTGGCCAAGCCTTAAGTAACTGCTGAGATTTTCATCATTGTGCATTTGTGTCCCAGGGTATGGAGAGCTATGGAGAGCAGAGGAAAGACACAATGACCTGGCCAACAGCCATACCTGTTGTCAACATGGTTAGGCAAGGGTGTTCTGAGAAGCTGATGGTGCTGATGGCATGGACTGAAGCACAAGCCTGAGTTATCTTGTTAAGAGGACAGGGAGTGAAAGAGAAAATGTCTTGGTCTAATGTCTCGCAGGGCCAATAACAAACGGCTGGAGGAGACTAGGCTTACACCAGAAACTGTGTCTCATGTTCTGGAGTCTGGAAGCCTCAAATTCGGTGCTGACTGATTTGGTTCCTGGCTTGCCTCCTCAACATCTGGTCACGTGGTCACATGGTCACGTGGTCACGTGGTGGGAAGAGGAAGCTTTGATGTCTCTAACTTGTGTGTGTGTGTGTTGCGCATGCACGTGCACACACACACACACACACACACACACGCGCGCGCGCGTGCGCGCGCGCGTTGGCATGCCTGCTTGTGCCTGCGTGCATGCGTGAGTATGAAGGTATCATCTTCTGTCTTTTGAGACAAGGTCTGTAATTGGTCTGGAACTTTACCACAGGTGCCAAAGCTCGCCTACCAGAAAGAGTCTCTCTGTCCTCCATAACTGGGGATTCAAGAGCACAGCACTACGGAAGCTTTGCAATGGCTTGTGGGTTCTTCATGCTTGCAAGGCGATTGCTTTACTGACCGAGCTATCTTCTTAGCCCTTCTTTTTATCAGCCCTTATCCCCACAGTGGGGGCCTTATCTCCATGGCTTTATCTAGACACAGTTAGCTCCCAAATTCTATCCATTTGGGACAGAAAGCTTTATGGTGGTGGAGGGAGCAGAGGGACACAGTTTTCTGTCTGACTCCATACCATGGCTTTTACAACCTGCTCACTTTATCACCAACAACGAAACAAAGTTGTTTTCCTTGCACAGTCTTTTCCGGAGAAAGACTTTTCCGGAAGTAGCATCTGTATGTCTCCCATATCTCAGCAGACTCACTGAGGCACACTGAATCTTCTGGATGTTTACATTCCTCCCTGGAGCCTGGAGGTTCCCACGACCTTACAGAACCTTTATTTCTAGATTCCTTCCCTGATTGCTATGATTGTTTTGCCATTCTTTGCTTTTCTGCTATGAGTTACCTTAAAGGTGACCTCCTAGCTGTGTGGTGGTGGCACAGGAGGACAGCCAAGGGACACAGAGAAAACCCTGTCTTGAAAAACAAAACAAGCAAAAGTCACCTCCTCTAGGAGGCCCTTTGTTAAAAGCACTGCAGTGCCTTTTATGTACTTGCCTGCGACATGCAATGCAGTGTTGTGTTCATTTGAATTTCTGTTGTCCTTTTCAGCCTATGAGCTCTGTTCTACTGTTTTGGGGATACACTGGGCCTAGCATACTCTTAACCACAAGGCAGATGCACAGTGATGTTCAACAATTCAAATCTTTGTGGCCTACATGAATAGTCTAAAATGATCGTGCATATGTATAAGCACTCATGGGTTAATAATAAATTTCAGGTGGTGGGGTATTTTGAAATTTCTATTTTGTTGGGAAACTGAAAAACATGCATATATTTAATCACTTAACCTCAAGCTGTGTAGCTGCTTTTTTATGAGTAAATCACAGGTGTTTTTTTTTAAAGTTTTTTTTAAATGTAATAAGATTTATTTTTTGGTTCATATCTATTATACTATTATAATGTTTTAAAATATCTGGTTTATATCACTTGAGATTCTTAAATGATATTTGAAGAAGCTATTTGGATAATGGTATCATCTATTAACAGAGAGTCTTATAGGAGTAAAGGTTCCTGCCATGTACATGGGTTGGAAAACTTGGTCTGATGAACAGCTTCTCAACAAAGCCAGTAGACTATTGTACTGGTGGTTGCTGTAATTAATTGCTTCCTTGAATTTTTATTGTGAGTATTGAATTCATTTACTCCCTTGTTCTCTTTGAGGAAGTGGAACAATGAACAGGTGCCAAGAGGGAGGCGGGGTCCAGGCAGGTCTGTGGATGGTTTCAAACGGAGCTGTCTGTATTAGTCAGGACAATTGTGTGACATTTCTGGGTTCAATATAAACGTCACATTTGGGATTTCTTTCAGTTACCAAGGATTTCATTGAAGAGAAATAACAGATGGCAATTTCTTAAGAGAAAAAGAAAATCTGGAGTGTTGATTTGTATTTGAAGAACATTAGGCAAAATGTCTGCCCCTGCAGTTGGGTGTCTCTCTCAGGAAGGGAAGGATGGATTCTGTTTCTTACCCAATAAATCCTCCCTGCCCTCTACTGCCACTGATATGTAGGTAAGCCAGACCCTGGAATATCTCTGTTGGATGCTTCATCTGCCTCTAAATGGATCTTCCTGCTCGTAATCAGCTCTCCCCTGATTCACTGTCTCCTCCAGCTGAGTCTTTTATGCAATTGATCAATCATGTCACTTTTCATGTCTAAAGAATTCTCTCTCCCCAAATTGTTTTCATGACTAACTATGAACCAGATAACAAATGGCTTCACTAGCCATGATCAAACTGTTTCAGAATGGCCCTTTTCATTATTAACTTAACGTGTTTACCAGTGGGGTCTGGTGATATTTCCCTGTGTATACAGCCTTATTCTATCCACTGTCCTCTGAATTCGGTGAGAGCAAAGCCGAGCCTTGCATCTAGCAGCAGAGGTGACATGGCTGTGACAGGGAGTCATTCTGTTTCTTGTTGTTCCCTTTAATTCAGGTTAAGGGTGAACGTTCACTTAGTCCTCACATCTTGCTTCTGGCCATTGTTCTACACTTCCCTCTCCAGGTAAATCTTTCTGGACAATGTCCTTTGGAAGACATTGAACAAACAACATAGCAGTTGAGATTGGTGTGTTCTCTTGAGGGTGGGGCTTAAGGAAAAGGTTCTGTGTATCCCAGAATGAGCTTGAACTTGTGGTGAGTGTCCCCCCCTCCCCAGTTTCTCTGTTCCCCAAGTGTTAGGATAGCAGGTCTGTGCTCCTAGGACTGGCACGGGACTCTGGTTCTCAAAATTGTTCTGAGCATAGACCAATCTGAATGCAGATGGAGACGCGTGTTCTCTTCCCTCCAAACCATCCCAGAGGATGTGAGACCGTGGAGGCCGACAGAGCAGAGTCCTAAAGGACATGCTTATGTGTAAACTCCCATGAGCGTGTCACCTGCATGTCTGGGTGCAGCTCTACTAAGATTGATGACATCTGATGAAACCCTTGCTGAACTCGGCTTTCTTGGCCAGAGAATGACCTATATGTGCCAAACGGCCTATCTCAGAAAGACGAAAGTAGTAAATCCTAAGTACTGCCCCAGATGTCTCCGTTCTACTGTAGCCCAGATTCTTTTGACTGTAAAGATTTTTCAATTTTGTTGTATGTGGCTGTATGTACGCATTTTTGTGACTGGCATTGGACCAAACTGATTCAGAAGAATGTAGCTTAGATCAAGCAATTGAAATTGCAGAATATGAAAAGGGTAACCCAGGAGAGGCAGTTACAGCAGGTTACAGGGATCTGGAATTATTTTGCATTTATGAAAAAGTCTTTTTTGCATAACATATCCCCCTTTTGTTCACTCTCTCGGCATCTCCCATTGAGATTGCTTTGGAGGGATGCTGTACACACTTTGCTGGCTCCTTTTTGTCTATCATAGACTAAAAGATAACTGTAGAAATGTTCTGCCATTGCTTAATACTGTACAATGCCCAGGGTCTGGAGCGGCCATGGCTTCCTATGTCTAAAAAACAGGTTTCAACAACGCCTAGTGGGTTTCTGCCAGGATGCAGAGAGACTAGCGAAGAGTCTGAAGGGTGTTACTTTCACTTCCTGCCCTTCCCAGCACCGGGTCAGACAGTCAAATGCAGAAGCTTGCCGGCACAGAGATGACTGACAGATAAGACAGGAAACAAAGAGAGGGCCATTTGCATTTCTTCCTGGAAGCTAATCAGGCAGCAAGGGCCAATCTTGGGCTCTGAGAAGAGCTCCAAGGACTGTTCTGTCCCTTCAACATTCCTTCTCTCAGTTATCCATTTGGGCCTTTAGCCTGTATCTTGTGACTTTAAATAAAATATCTGACTTGCCTTGCTTGTGACCTCTGGGGAATAATTTAATTTTTGCAGTGGGAACTAAATATCTACACAGCAGCAAATGAAAATTCCTCTCTGACCCCCAACATCCAGACATGGGGGCTCCTTAGTGCTCTCTGTGCCTTGGAGATGGGGGAACATCGTGCATTGTCTTTTTAATATTCCAAACCACCTTAGAGGTCAAAGTTGTAAATCTCAACAAGATATGGGTGTCAAACCTTTGTACAACCAGGGAGGCATGCAAGTTTTTCTAAGTGGAGATGTACTGTAACAGAGAGATGGGGTCATTTAGCTATCTCTCCAGTCTGCAATTTTATGATAGAACAGGAAGTCTGAAAGGGAAAGACATTACCATTAATTCAATGCTCAATTAATGCCAGAGCACTTGGCGTGAATTAGCATATTCAATTCTCACAACAAAGTTGCTATCCATCCTTACAGATGAGGAAGGTGAGAACGAGGGATTTAATACCGCGCTTAAATTCACACACATGAGGAGAGACAGAAGTGTAGCATGGCTCATGTCAAACAGCATCTGATCACGTAAGATTAGCAAACGCGGGGAGAAGCCCACCTACACTTTTACTGTGGGCTGTGGCAATAGTTTGCCAGTTCAGTAAACAGTGCTTTTGCCCTCGCTCCTTTGCCTGCCCGTTTGAAAAGCTCTCAGGAGCCCGGGAAGCCTCTCTGAACTCTTCAGACCTTGCTTCCCAGTGAGAGGCAAGTGACAGTGGCATGGCTGCCTGCCTCAGCGTCCGGAAGGTGAGCTACTAGGAGGGAGGGGCACTGGGCTTCCAATCTGCACATTACACCTCTGGCCATCCAGAATCAGTTTGTATATTTATATTGAGTCATCAGTCATGCATATATGGTAGCCTCTCCTTGACCGTTCCATCAGCATTATCTGTCTGGAAAATGCAGTGTTAGAAAAATGCAGAGTTATGATGCCTTCAGAATGGACAGGTTGAAGACATAACCTCTAGTTCAGAATGTGACTGTTTGAGACAAGGCCTTTGGAGGGATAACTAAAGTAAAATGAGGCCATAAGGGTTGACTTTAATGTAATGTAACTGGTGTCCTGACCGACAGAAGAGAGGTTAGGACACGAACATGAACATGAGAGACATAGCAAGAGATGGTGTCTATGACCGAGAGAACTCAGAAGAAACTAAGCGCCAACACTTATGTAAGATCTTTAGTCTTTAGAACAGTGATGAAATACATTACTGTGCTTAAAAGACCCACTGTAATATCTTAGGAAAGCCACTGTGTATGGGAAGACGCCAGCACAGTGGTTCTCAACCTGTGGGTCGCAACCCCTTTGGGATGGGCCAACCTTTTCCTAGGGGTCGAATATCAGATACCCTGCATACTAGATATTTACATTATGATTCTTAACTAGCAAAATTATGAAGTAGCAATGAAAATCATTTTATGGTTGGAAGTAACCATACCACAAGAAACTCTGTTAAGGGGTCCCAGCATTTAAGGCTGAGAACCAGTGCTCTAGTGTGTGAGACTCCGTCTAGTTGCAGAGACAGAGAAGACACACATCTCTCTCTCTCTAAATGGGCAGCTTGCTTATGTATCCTTTACAGAGCAGCAAGAGCTCTGTTCCTCAGAGTTCCAAACACCTGCTGAGGAAGAAAACAGGTAAATTCAACAAGAAGGGTTTGGAAGGCTCAGAATGGAGCACATGCTGTTTGAATGTGGCAGTGCCACCATTAGCTCTACGCCAGAAGGCTGTGTTGTCAGAAGCCGACAGGGCCCATTTATAGTGTTTGCGGGAGCAACATAGGAATAACTTTGTATGGATTCTGTAATTTATTTCCATTATTATTAAATTTGGACTTACCTGAAGCTTTCAGGACTAGGAGTGCTGTGGTGTCGGGGTTAGTTCTTATTAAGCATTCTCGTCTACTGTGGCCACATCTCAGGTGTTGGCTGACTTCTGCACAGTGGGCCGTGTCAGCCTCAGAAAGCTGTTGCTTGATCATAGTAAGAGTGGTTACATATAGAACGAGGATGGAGTTAGGTTCCCTTTCTGCTCAGCTGAACTTGACATTTGACCTCTCTGACTCAGGTTGGCATTGTGAAGATAATTTTGATAAGTACCTTATTATCTCTGAAGCCTGGACACAATCAGGCTTGAAAGGGATTTAGATCCTTGAATAAACGTGTTTCCAATGCAAATTACTACTCGTTTTATAGGTTCATGTCTTTAATGGAAGGACAAGCTTCCCTATACTGTTGGCTCAAGACTCACTGCAAATGAGAACTAATTAAACATGGTAGACAAGAAATCTGGGAAGAACCAGTCATTATGGCACACTTGTAATCTGAGAACTTTCGAGTCTGAGGCGGGAAGAGAGCGAGTTGCAGGCTAGCCTGGGCTATGTTGTGAGATCTTGCCTCAAAAATCACTTGTTTCCCTTAGAAAGTGGGCTGGTTTGATTCTCCATCACTATCTGCCCCCCTACCCCAGAACTAGAATCTCTTTCTCTACAGAAACTTAGAGTCGAAAGACAAGCTATAGATTCTGCTCCTGAAACACAGCCACATATTCTACCATCTCGGCTGGTCCCTGTCCACACTCTCCTTCCCCCAAGATTGCTAGTTCTGTTTTCAGTAGAGATTCCAAGAGAAATTGAGCAAGTCATTCAGCAAGGAGGGAACATCAACTCTCTTGAATTTTCAAATAGACTCTACTTCTACGAGCTGGGCTTAGTGGTGCACACCTTTAATTCCAGGCTCTGTGAGTCAGAAGCAGGCAGATTTCTGTGAGTTTGAGGGCAGTCTGGTCTACACCGTGAATTCCAGGACAGCCAGAGCTACATAGTGAGACACTGCCAATATAATTAGCAAACAAATTAAGTAAAGGAACGGGGGCTAAGGAGGCAACTCAGTTGGCAAACCACTTGACATCTAAGTATGAAGACCCCAGGAGCCATGTAAAACAGTCAGCAAGGTTGAAGCAGAGGCAGGAGGATCCCCGGGGCTTGCTGTCAAGTAAGCCTTTCCTACCTGCTAAGTTTCAGGCCAGTGAGAAATCCTGTTTCAGAGGAAGAAAGAGAAAACAAGAACTAAGTAGGATGTCTCTTGAGGAATAAAATATGGGGTTGTCATCTGGTCTCTATATGCACACACACACACACACACACACACACACACACACACACACACACTGGTTCATCTAGTGAAATCTAAAGACACAAACTGGAGTGTCTGTTATGTACTGAGATAAGGGACAGATTGTGAAAGAAATATAAAATTCCAGTCAGTTTCTGGCCTCTCGATTGTGTCGTCTGTTGGGCAGTAAGTCCTTTTTATACTTAGGCACTCTTTTGACTGTCCCCACATCATCTCCTTCCATCCCCAGAATACAAAGACTCTGAGGATAAGTTCCAGAAACCTCTCTCAGTGTCTAGAATATTATGCAGGCAATGGATGGATGGACATCTTGCTTAGGGAGAATAGCAAGATGTTCTGGGAACCACATCTGGTAGTAAGGTCCATTGTGGTGGATATTTTGTTTTTAATTCATAGCCACCTCCAGGATCACAAATTAGCCACTAAGGCTTGAAACTATCTGATTCCCCCAAATTTATTTTTCATGGACTATAAGTATAGTCTCACAGATATGTCTATCTGTCTATCTATCTATCTATCTATCTATCTATCTATCTATCTATCTATCTATCTATATTTTGCCAACCTAAGATCTCATACACACTAGGCATGCACTCTGCCACTAAGCCGAATCCCTAACTCTGTGTAGATCTTTGAAATACACAATTTATGTCTCTGGGACAAATGGAACCACCTTCTTATTCTTCAGAGAATGACTGCTTCAAGTCAGATGTGACTGTAATGCCTTTTGTTAGAAGAAAAAAGGAAGAAAATTGAAGCATAAGAGTAGTCAATTATTAAGGAAAGAAATATATATTAGGTTGCAACAAAATGGCAAGCATTTGCACACCTTGTTCTAGATAATATCCATAGTAAAATGCACAAAGTTCTCCCCGGTGTATTTTACGGAAAAAGCAGAGCTCATAGGAATCCAGCACCTTGACCAAGGTTACACATTTAACAGGGGCAAAATTGTATCTACTTTCTTTGTATCAGGGAAGTGCTCTTGATGCATACAACTGCTCCTGTTCAAAAGAAGACACACCTTCTGCCAGTTGAAACATTCTGGATACAGTCTTATGGGTGGAGCCATGAAGACTTATTCTTGACTGAATTCTGGTCTTTGGCCAGACAGTGAATGAAGACGAGGCTGTTCCTGGATGAAAAGGGCTGGTGTGACAGAAAGTGCAGGCTGGAAGAGTGCAAGGTGCATTTGGAAGAGGGGAGGCTGCAGAATGATTGGGTGGAGAGGAGGGTTCATTCATGTGATGAAATGGCACCCAGCCAAAAGGAGGGGAGCAACGGAGATGGCTTCTGCCATTGGTAGTTTCAGGCACCTCTGTTAAATGAGGACAAGCAGTGCTGACCTTCCCTCCCAGACAGGCCGGGGTTCCGAATCATCAGTGACTGGGAAGTGGCATGCTCCATTATGTAGGGCAGGAAATTATGCCCACCAGCCATCCTGTGCTGCTGAATTTTTGTTCCATTGAAAGAGTCTCTCAGTGTGTGCTCAGTGACCAGGAGCGTGCTGGTAGCCTCTCTTTGTTGCCAGCAACTAGGTCTGACTTTCCTCCAGTGCCTCCTGCTTGAAGCACCTCTTATGATTAATTAACCTTTTGTGGAGTA
The DNA here is from genome assembly GCA_028555095.1 of Dicrostonyx torquatus. Classification (NCBI taxonomy): domain Eukaryota; kingdom Metazoa; phylum Chordata; class Mammalia; order Rodentia; family Cricetidae; genus Dicrostonyx; species Dicrostonyx torquatus. The sequence continues at coordinate 5,811,522 of JAQHUG010000103.1, read as the reverse complement.
ACTAGGACATCTGTGTGGGATGAGATGTACTTTGGTCAGACTTCAGCTTTGAGTTGTTCAGAAAGAGGATAATTAATTATAAAGAGCTGCATCTGAGCAGAAGAGAGTTGGAGGAAGTCCAAATGAAGCAAACATCTAATTATCAATGAGCAGGAAGACTTTTATTTCATTGTCATTGTTGTAGGAGTGGATAAAATGTTTAATGCAATGTAAATAAGAGGTAGTAATCCCAAGATGCTTGCTTTGACTGAATGCTTCATGTAAAAAAAAGAATCTTGGAATATTTATTTATTTTTGGAGAGAGTGTAATGAGCTAACTGTAACCAGACAGTGGAGAGAGAGGCCAAGTTTGCTCCTAAGATGAATGTGTATTCCCTTTGCGGTAATTGTTCCGTTGACTTTAACAAGGGCACACCCAGAATCACCTGCCATTATTATCACTGGTGAATGGCAATAAATAGCCATCTCTTATCTGGAGAAGAAGGTCGGGTGGCGATATAAAGTAAGAGACAATATACAAGAAGCTGAAAACTGCAAAATCAATTTCTTTAGCATAAATGGCTATTGTGGTAGAGGTAGTTTCCCATTGCCTTGCTTTCTGAGGTGAACGCTGCAGCATTTAGCTTTTGTCTGTAGAATACAAATCTTTCACACATTGGCCTGGTGCAGCCCGGAGTCTAGCTTGACATCCTTTCCTCTGGGGATAAGGGACGTGGGAGAAATTTCTCTTCTCGAACAAAATAACCTCACATTTGAGAGTTCAGTTACTTGTGCATACTGTGCAATCTCTTCCAAGTGTGAGCACACCTCTCTGTATGGGTGTGGAAACACCACTGTGCCTCTGCTGCCCGTGTCCTTCCAAGTGTGAGTACGCCTCCCTAGATGGGTGTGGAAACACCACCGTGTCTCCGCTGCCCGTGTCTTTCTTTGCTCATCCCTCCTACTGCTATGAAGCAGCTCACAGGCCTCTTCTGCTTCTCTCTACCATGAGATTTTCATTGCTCCCAGTTAGTATTTAATGTACACGAGGTGCATCTCCCTGCGTCTATAACTTTCTGCTATTGTTGGGTGAGGGAATGGACAGACTGTGTTATGGACTGTCTGCTCATGGGTATTTGTGTGGTAAGTAGGCTTGGAAGATAATGATAAGGTCACCCTCCAGAGTGAAGGGCAACTACATTTATTGTTATGTAAAATAAAGATAACAGTTCTCTTCTGGACACAGTTTGGAGCAAAGTTTGTAGGTCTCCTAAGTTTAAGTTCTCACCTGCTTATTACGGCATGGTACCTGGCTCTGGACACTGTGTGGAGAACTGGGGCTTTGTTGGAAGAGGTTGGGCACTTGTTGAATGTTTTGGGGACCTAGTTCCTTCGTACGTCTTTCTCTGATGCTTGTTTGCCATCAGGTGCTGCCTTCGCCCGTCACGTACTGCCTGCCACACCTTGCTTCAGTCATAGGCTGGAACCTCTGAAACCCTCAGCTCCTTCCTCTCTGAAGCCATTCATGCCAAGTATATGTCACAGTGATGAGGTCTGCTAAAGGCACCACTTCCATGGCTGTTCAGTGTTACTTCTTAGGGACAGAGAGTAATGGGAGACAAGGGAAACAGAGGCAGTCTTGGAGCCTGTGCTGGCTGTGTCCTAAGTCATTTGTCTCTAGCCTGGAAACTTTGTGGCACTAACGTCCATTAAATTGTGACAGAAGAATTTGTTAGTTTGCAAGAAAGATTAGATCTCTTCACTGTTTTCGATGTGTGCTTTATGCTCAAACTGCCTGCGAAGGTTAGACAGAGTCAACGGGACACCACCCAGGATGGAGAAGCCTTTTGGTGCTGAGTATAAAAGACAACATGGACCAGGCAGTGCATTGCTGATTACCGAGCGGAACTCTTTCTTAGGTCATTCACGTGGTCAAACTTTCACGGTCAGGTTACTAAGTTACTAGAACCTGAAAATGAGAAGTTTATTCAAAGGGGGGTGCGGGAAAGCCCTTTGAGGTCCTCAGAAGAAAGTATTAGGACTCCCACCTTCTCCAGATGCCTAGGGACATGTTACTGTGAAATGGTTGTCGCCTTAGCTATTTGTGTAGTCGGAGACTTTTGTGAGCAAAGATGAGCACATGCTCTCTGCAGTTCCCTGTTTCTCTGCTTGAAAACAGTGCTTGGTGAAGCTTGCGTTTCTGTTCTAGATAGCTGAGCATAGTGCAGTGAAGCTTGCGTTTCTGTTCTAGATTGTTCTAGATAGCTGAGCTGAGCGCAGTGAAGCTTGTGTTTCTGTTCTAGATTGTTCTAGATAGCTGAGCTGAGTGCAGTGAAGCTTGTGGTTCTGTTCTAGATAGCTGAGCTGAGTGCAGTGAAGCTCTGCGTTTCTGTTCTAGATTGTTCTAGATAGCTGAGCTGAGTGCAGCGAAGCTTGAGTTTCTGTTCTAGATTGTTCTAGATAACTGAGCTGAGCACAGTGAAGCTTGCGTTTCTGTTCTAGATAGCTGAGCTGAGTGCAGTGAAGCTTGCGTTTCTGTTCTAGATTGTTCTAGATAGCTGAGTGTGGTGGCTCTCCTCCAGTGTTTGTTCTCCCATTAGGAGCTCACAGGAGGCTGGCTGAGATACTTCAGCTAGGTGCAGGCATGGACCCTGACTGGCTTGAACCTGTCAGTGAAATCCTTTTCTTTTCTCCCTGGCGCTGAGACAGGGGAAGGTCTGACCTTAGGCCATGTCTTTGTTTTGTAGGAATGGCCATGAGACTGTGAACTTTATGGTGTCCATCTTTCATTAAGTCTGAAAATGAAACTGACTTTTGACAAAGAGAAGACTCCATGGAACAGTCAAAACTAGAACCAGAGTTCTAATCAAACTTTTCCTAAGGTCTACTTCATTTTTGGCCTTTCAATATGGGAACCAATTAATTCGCATATTATTATTAATGGTTCTATTACTTTCTAAATGATTTATCGATCTGTTTTTATATTATCTGAGGTCACTCAAGGTCGTGAGGTTATATGGATAACCCTGATGTCACTCTGGAGCTGGGTCAGTGCACTTCAGTCCTGAGGACATTGCTATCTCTCTTAACAGCTACCACATGAGATGCGGTCATAAACACTTCTGCTGTGATCCGTGATGGCTGTTGTTCCAGAACCCACCTGTTGCTTGCTGACTCTTGTCACTGCTCCTCGGTGGCCCTTGATGTGACTTCAGCTGGAGAACTGGGAGTGTGAGGTCAGTCAGGGAAGGGTTACATAAAAAAAAGTGCCATCCTGGGCTCCACATTCTTCAGGGTCGGGCTTCTGCATCTGGGCCATGCTGCTTAATCAGAAGTTATAATTTTGGTTTGAAGTGTTTGTCTATCATAATCTAAAGCTTGCGTCTTGTGGTAAAAGAGGAGACTAATTTTGCTGAAGAGCGGTGTTTTCATCGGATGGAGGCTAGTGCTTCACATCTCAACCCTGTCTCCTTCAAACTCCACACAGAACAAAACATTTCAGTAATGTTTCCAGATCAACAACGACAATGCGTCCGAGTCAGTCTTCCCCTGGCTGTGGGCTTCTAGTGCATCTCTCACAAGGGAAGGGATAATGGAATCATAGGCCGAAACGAGAGAATCGCGGAGCTTTGCCAACCACGGTGAAGCCCATGTTGAAACGATAAAGAATTCTGGTGGGACCGCAGGTTAATACTCCCAGCCTGCCAGACCACATGCTTGCTGAGCACAGGATTTTCGAGTGCATGTGGAAAACAGTGAGACTGGAATATCTGGGTCAGCATATCTTAATGTGCACTTACTGACAAAACTCTAACCTGAGCAGCCTTCCCCTGTGCTCAGAATGTTCTCTTCCCCTCCTTCACGAGCTTCAGACACTCAGTGGCCCCTCCTCCACAGGCAGCAGTAAAGCAGGCGATGAGTTGTTGTTAGTGACATCTAGGAACAGGCAGACAGTCTTAGAGAAGACCACTCGCACCGCTAAGCTCGTCCATGCACCCAGATCCAGTGACCGACTCAGCAGATCTAGAAAACCAGGTCCTGCACTGCGGTAGACAGCAAAGGGCCTACGGAAGTTCCAAGACACAAGGGGACTTTCTGTCCTGCTTCAGTGAAATCCTTTTCCCAGATAAAGGCTCCATTGCTTCTCTGCCGTGGTTGCCATCATTATTTCATGGGTGTAGCTTTAGACATACGGATTTTCTGACAGTCCAGGCTATTTCCATTGTCTTCCCTCGGTATCAGAAGTCCTCAGTACCGCTTTCCCTGAAACAGCCCAAAAAGTTTTGATGCTCCTCTGAGTTTTCTTTCTTAGTCAGGACAAAAAGGATTCTATGAGGTGCTTCCCCTGGAATCCTTCCCAGGAGCAAAATTCTCAGGAAGAGTGTACTAAACCGTGTCTGGAGTAGTCGAGCGTTCCCCGTGAGACTGCTAACAGGTGCCGTGCCGTGGAAATCTCCACTGGCGATGGTGGCTCATCTCTGAGCTTTGTCATCTGCATGAGGAAAGCCCTTTCCAAATCCTTTGCTTTTGTCGTTGTAAAACCCTTTCCCTATGCCTGTACTTGGCGTATGCTTCTGCCTGAGACTGCATCATCCCCGCACCCTCATGACACTACTTCATTATGTGTATGTTGTCTTGTCATTCCTTTCTAGAGTCTTTTTTTTATTATTTTAAGCACAGGTTTATTATATCCAGCTGGTTCCAAGAATAGGGAGCCTTTCTTCTAATTCTCCTTATGGCTTTAAATACCACTTAGCATATTGAAGATGCCTCATAATTACGCTTTCCTTGTGACATCAGCCTGCTGATCCTGGCTCTGCCTTCATTTGCATTGGCTCACTGTCCCTTAAAATTGCTCGAATTTATTTTTGATAATTGTTTAGAAACCATTCTGAGGCTTCTTAGAAGCTTACTTAACCCAAAGATATATTAAAAGTAGATTTGACTAGAAAAGACTCTTGGATGTGTGGGGTCTGACCTTGCACAATTCTTTAGATGAACTCAGCATTTTTGGCCGATTTTCCATCATTTCGACTCTAGATCGTTTATTAAGGTACTAGACTTGGAAGAGGTTAACTAAGAAATGACCTTCATTTGTTTCCCACATCTGCTTTGCATAATACTTGATCAGATTTTTTTTTCCCTGCTTGGTTGGTGACAGCTTTGGTAGACATGATAGCTTTTCAAGCGGTTTCAAAATATTAACCAAAGGCTCATTTTCGAGTATTAAATAAATGAGCCAACCCCGATCTCATATGGAAATTCAGCCTCCCACTTAGCTGAAGATCCTTTCCTGACAAGTTCCCTGCTGTTTCTCAGACACAACATGAGCCCCTGGGGCACAGACAGGCCGAAAGCCTGCTCTGGTTTCCCTCTGGTCCTTCTATTGCCCTTTCGTTCTACCACCGCTCTCACCAGGCTTCTGGATTCTTCCAGCGTGGTGGTGACTTGGACGGAGGCAGAGCTTCTGTCTCGGCTGGGGCTCATGTGATTGACTGTCAGGGATCTTTGTGTGAAAGTGCTGGGTTTCTCCCAAGAATGTGCTTTGTGGGTGACTGAGGACCCTCCCTACCCCACCTCTCCACATTCTCAGGAAACTCGATTCTGCACACAGTAGTGTAGTTTATGAGTACCCCTTTATCTTAGCTACTTTTTATTTCTGTGGTAGAGAAACGAAGAGCACGACACTGCTGAGGAACGAAGAGGAGTCAGTGCAGGCGGTTGTGAGGGCGTCAGAGTTTGTGTCTTCACTGCGGATGACTTACTTCATTCTCTTCTCTAGTGTGGACATTTGAAGCTGTTAGTAGAGTCTCCTTGAAATCTCTTACAGGAAGAAGTTTAATGAAGGTTATTTCACCGTACAAAGAGACAGTACTAGAACACACACTCATACACACAAAGTCTTTCAAAGCTCCAAACCTTGAGTTTGATTTTTTTTCCCTGTCATTTACTAACCCGGTGACCAGGGGCAAGTTATTACCTTTTCTGTGTTCTTACTCTGTTCAAAAGAAAGTAGCAATATCTTTACCACAGGGCTTTCGTGAAGACTAAATATGACAACTTAGCCTAAATCAAGCCCTTTTGCACACTGAAAGTATGCTGACTTTTCTTCCCTTATGCCAGACAAATATTTGTTCAATTTAGTTCAAAATTCTTTAGACTGGAAAGCCTAGTGGGGCAACAGTTAAAAAATTATGGAATACTTTCACACAAAATTTTTCATATATGCTCAGGGTCAAATTAAAAACGTAGAGGTCTTCTTTCTCGCACTCGCTCTTGTATTTAGTGAGCACAAGCTGCGCTGGCTCTATTGAGATATAACTGGGACCTGCTGGTCCTCCTTTGGATAGCCCCCCCCACACATTGCCTTGAGTTTTCTTTTATATCTATGCTCTACCCTGTGTCACTGTTTGGTTTCTGCAATTCAGAAGGCATCACATAGCAGCTGACTCTCTGTATTTTATCTGCAGGGCTTGCACCTGTGTAGCCAACCAAACTGTGCACCCACACACAGAGGCCCCTCCCCCAAGTGCACTGTGGAATGCTGTCCCCTGGGTGTGGCACCATCATTGCCCTCCTGAATTCTCAGCAGTTTTGGTCCCCACAGGAGACCTACACCAGTTTTGGTGCATAAACATTCACTAGTCGTGAAAGGGTGGGGGAGGCCCATGAGGCCCATTTCCTAGGGCAGCAGGCAGTTAATGGTTGCTGAGGGGGAAGGGCTTATGAGGTCCCATCCCTCCTTGAGGAGAGAAGCTGCTAGGGTTGTTGGGAAACATTTTCTTCAGTGACATAGATGTTCATTCTGTTGTTCCTGTAAATAGTCCCTCACTCATGCTCCTGCACGTAACACTGATCAAATTCATTGCTTCACCGAGTTAGACTTGGCTGCAATAACTTTTTGTCACTGGATCCCTGTCCAGGTTAATAGATGTTTGCTCCTTTCATAAGAAAACATTTGTGCAACATTGTGTCGATGCTAAACATTCGCAAACTTTTATCCTTATCATCACTTCCTAAACACTTATAAGAGATAACTTAAATAGGATATATTGTATTGGGCATTATAGAAAATCTACATATCATTTAAAGTATAGGAAGGATGTCTATCAGTTATCAACATGCCATTTATGATAACTTGAGAGCAAGTGAATTTGATGGGCATTTTGGCAGCAATAAGTGACGGACTGGACATCCCTTCCTGTGCTTTAGAACCTCCCTTGCTAAAGGTTAAGCTTTGTATATGAAACTTCTCAGCGCAGTTTCTATCTCAGCAGCCTTGTTACTGCTTCTTCCTGTAACTCTACATGGACATTTTTATCATTCCTCAGTCTCCAATAAGTCCTCACACCTTGTCTAGAAGATCAAATCTTATTCTCTCTTCTCTGCTGGTAAATTCATTCTTCAGGACATGTGATGGGCCACTTCTTTAAATCAGGTAGATATTGCCAAGAGTTCAGTGTTTTGTTTGTTGTTAGAGTCCTGTCTGGGTGGTTTCTGTGTGTACTAGGGTGGGGAGCATGGATCCTTCTGCTGTTAGCTCAGAGATAACACAAGCATATTCTGTAAATGCCAATGGCTATTATTCATTCACTTTATATCAATAAGAAGATTTAGGCACTGGTAATCGGATCACAGAATTCAAACCGAAGTGTAACAGATGCTAGAAGAAACCATAGTTTGCAAGAAGAGGACTAGAGATTCAGTAAAGGGAAAAGTGCCATAGCTAACTTCAGTAGCAACTTACTGGACGATACAATTTGATCAAAAGCATTCAAAATCAGATACTGCTTTGTGAGCTAATTATAAAGGATATGAAAATTTTAGCTTGCAAGAAAGACCTTCAATGGGATGGGAATGAAAGAATAAAGTTTACAGTGATGATGCTCCAATTTCTGATGATCAGAAAATAACGTCTTTTACAAATGTTGGTATAAGAAAATTAGCAATTAGCTGATCTACATGTAAAGAATGTTGCTTCCCCTTCTGTTAGTGTATTTGCCAAAATGCACTCATCAAACCATCTCAGAACATTTCTCTAGCCAGGATCTTGATCCAGGGACTGCAGAATTATAAAGAAGTATAAACCAGTGTTTCCTGGCCTCAGAGGTCTTTCATTCTGCCTCTGGTTCAGTTTCATGTCATCTCTGATTCTCTTCCTGACCTTCTTTTGTCAAACTAGTCTACACCCAGCACAGCTCTTGAGTTCTCCTTTTCAAATTTGCTCTTCTAGTACAATTTTCCAGTTAGGACTCCCCAGGTCTGCACTTGTCCCCTTCCAAAAGGGCCATGTGTACTGTAAGGGAAACTTTATTTTGTCCCAAAGGCCTTGCCATTGTTTATAGGCTTAGAACCCCACATTTATTTCCATTCCCAATCACTCTGTCACTTGAATCTTTTGTCTGTACAACCAAGGTTCTTAAAGTCATCTTCAGCTCTCATTTAGAAAAATTCTGTAGCCTCCCACCAGGAGACTCCTGAATACCAAGATGACCCTGGGGAAGGCACATCTATGGCAGGGACTCCTTAACCTGGGTTTGGATACCGTGTTTTCAAGAGGGAAGGAGAATGAGAGCAGGGGCTGGCAGATGGAGCATGCTGTGGAGAAATGGAGGGGAGAGGAGACGGCACAGGGCAGGAGTGAGCTGCTGATGTGGAGGTGGGTAAGGGAGTAGTGACCACTCTCCAGCTCTCAGTTTGTTCTAGTCTGGTCCTCCCTTCAGTCCTCAAAGTTCCATGAACTTTGCAACATTTTTCCCTAGTGAATATTTATTACCTCCTCCCCACTGCAATCCTTCATTTAACATAATATAAAATCTGTGGAAAGGGAGAGTAATTAGTAATAAATCATCATCTCACCCATTAGCAGTAAATAATGCCACTTTGTCAAAGTCACAGTCATCAAGCAGTCAGCCAGAGGTGATTATGTATGCTACCCACTGGAATTCGTCCAAAAACAAACCACAGCCCCCGTTTATTATCCTAATTATGCCTTAATATGATGCCATCTTTTTCTCCTATAAACTTGATGACAATAAAAGGGTAACAATGAAAACTGACAGGATAAGTGAGCAGGAAAGATAGCCTGAGAAACCTCCTAGCCCCGCCACCCACCAGCCTAATATCTGATACTGAAAGGGGCTGAAAACCTTGAGGGAGTGAAACAGTACAGTTGGAACATGACTATACGGACCAGTATCCACCCTTGCAGGGAGTTCTTGCTTGATGTACAGAGGTCAACTGAACTGTGTGTACATAGAAACTGTGTCTTCATCTTGTATTGCTCAGTGGTACCGAGACTGCAGCTGTGGAACTGCACAAAAGAGAGGAAGTCCGTGGTTCTGCTGTGCACCACTCGACACAGGGCAATGCACACTGAGTAGAACTTGTAGTCTCTTGTAAAATAATTCTTTTCCCCAAATAATAGTTAACTTTAGATTTATTGGATTGTTTGGGAGTAGCAGAGTTGATGAATAAATGAATGTAAAAGGTGTGCACAGGATGGTCTTAGACATCCTAACTAGTCACCTAGGATGGAAGCTGTGCACCAGCTGGGTTAGGTGGGTACGTGGTAGGGGATGAGAGTTCACACACCAGGCGAGGTGTGTGAAGAGCAGAGTAGGAACCCAAGAGCCTTGTCTAAAGTTAGGTGGAAAGCTGGGTTGAAGGCTAAGGAACTGCTGCTTGGCATGGTGATTGACAGGAGAGGGAAGGCTCAGGAAGTTAGAACTAGGTCTGAGGGGAGGGAGTTAGGGAAAAGTGATAGCAGTGATATCAGAAGTGCCACTACTCCAGATACTGATGTAGAAGGTCCTTCTCTATATGTGTTGTTTATTGGTTAATGAATAAAGAAACTGCCTTGGCCTGTTGATAGGGTAGAGTAGAACTAGGCAGGGAAAGCTAAACTGAATGCTGGGAAAAAGAAGGTGGAGTCAGGAGAAGCCATGTAGCCCCTCCAGAGACAGACACTGGAGGGAACTTTGCCGGTAAGCCACAGTCATGTGGCAATACACAGATTAATAGAAATGGGTTAAATTAAGATGTAAGAGTTAGCCAATAAGAAGCTAGAGCTAATGGGCCAAGCAGAGATTTTAATTAATACAGTTTCTGTGTGGTTATTTTGGGAGTCTGAGTGGCCAGAACATAAACAAGCGGCCTCCTACAACAAGATACCTCTTTAGAGTTTTGCCCAGCTTAGACCAGGCCTATCCAGCAGCCCTCCCAGCCATAATGGCCAGCCTCATCATAGTATTCCTCCCCCCACTTTTTTTGAGACAGATTTCATGTTGTGTAGTCTAATCTTGAACTTCTGATGCTCCCGCCTCTGTCTCCCAAGTGCAGGGAACACAGACATAAACTTTCCAAGGGTGCCTTCATATCTAACACTTGGCAAGAATTATTCTAAGAGTATGGCTTAGCCCAGGCCGGACCTGAGTCATTCATCAGTAGATTTGGAGTCGAGAATAGCAGAGAAAAACTCAGATTCTTATGGGGGCCGGGGTGAGGTCCCTGCTTTTTTCCTGGCATGGTGAACATTCCTTGGATGAAATAGCCTCCATATACACCCTGTGCATTTGAATACTTGGTCCCGGTTGGTTGGAGGGTATTAGGAGGTGTGGCCTTCATGGAGAAAGTAGGTCACTAGTGTGGGTTTTAAGGTTTCAGAAGACACTCGCTATTTCCAGGCTGCTCTTTGCTTCCCGGTTGAGCTTTGAGATGTGAGTTCTCAGCTCCTGTTCCGACCAGCATGCCCGCTGCCCCGCTGCCCCGCTGCCCCGCTGCCCCACTGCCCTGCTGCCCCGAGATGATGGACTCTTAGCTCTCTGTAACTGTAAGGCCCTAATAAACCCTTCTTTCTATAAGCTGACGTGGTTGTGGTGTTTTTACTAATGCAACGGAAGAGCAATAAGTGCAATGCTGCACACTAAAGATGCAGAGCAAGGCTGTTTAGCTTCATTTTTTCCTCTCTACAACACACTGAAAGAAATAACATATATAATAACTCTTAACAGCATTTTTTCACTATCTCCTGGACCATTAACTCTCTTTTGTGATTATGACACACTGTAATCATGATGCATAATGACAAACTCAATTTTGGGAGATAAACTTGTGTATTTATCTGTCTGTCTATCTATCTACCTATCATCTATCTATGTTCTATCTATCAAGCTCTATCTATCTATATGCCTGTCTGTCTGTCTGTCAAGTGCATAGGGTGTTCATGCCAAGGTGCTCTCTTGCTCGGGTCCTCAGCTTGCATGACAAGTATTTTTACCTGCCGGGCAGTCTTGCCAGCTAGATTACCAAATACTCTTCATATTTGTTAGGAGTCTCTGGATAAATAGGGGATGCACAAGAATTAGTGAAATCTTGATTGGGAAAGGAAGCAGTTAGATTAATAAGAGATCCACAGTTGTCACCTCTGCAAGGCCTTAGTCCAGAGGGATTGACTTGTGACCAGAGAATTGTAAAAAGCTCCAATGATTAGGAATAGATGTTACTATCTCAAGTTTAGGCTGCATCAAGAGATGTGGAAGTTACTTGTGGTGGGCTGGCCTCATCCTCGGATGTCTTATAATTCAAATCCCAGGAGACCCACAACTGTCACCTCTAACCCTTGCCCTTCAGCCTTCTTCCTGGCTTAAGAGCTGTGCTGTTCCGCATACGTAAGCGAACCTCCAGCTGAACCTCTCAGTTCCTTTCATTGGCCATGTGCTTTTTAACCGCGCGCCTCCTTCTCAGGCTCTCTTTTGCCTGGATGATGCTTCTCCTCATGTTCTCTACTTGAGCATTTCATGGGTCCCTTCTAGGTACCTCTTTTCTGAACCCTATGATTAGGGTAAATCTCTTCTGTCTTCATCCTGTAGCTTTTCTTTACCTACTTGTTCATGACTTCTTTCTAGATGTCACGCTCCTCAGAGCACATAGCACGTCAGCCATCTGCGTGAGAGCTGCCATGTCAGAGAGTGTAGTACGTGCCCAATAAGTGGCTGTCTGACCCGGTTTAATGGACCCTTCATGCTCAAATACAGGTGAAGATGCTCTATGAATGAGGTAAGCACGTGCATAAGGAGGTTGTTTTGACAAGAACAATTACCATCTGGTTTGTGCCTTTTACAGAGTTTTGAAATATAGGCTCTTGGGTAAGCCAGAAGAACACAGGCTAGTGCAACCGTTCACACAGAGCAGAGGACCGGGGCTTTGGTTGATACTCGCTGAGCTACCGTGTCTATATCTGGATTTCTGGACACAATTTCTGAGTATCGTGACCGCCTTTGAACTGCCGCATGGATGTTGCCAACTTGGCTGTTTCCATAGCTTCAAGTTTGCCGTGCACGGACCCAGGTTCTCACAGGATCTCTGCCCAGCCCCGTCAAGGAGCCACTGCTTCTTCTCCACTCACAGACTTCCCAGCTGATGCTCTCCACAGTCCTCCCTTGGTGGGCTTTGGTTCACTCTCCCCCAGTTTCATCCCTGGACTCTTAAAGAACTCCCGAAGTCTGCAGGCCTTGATACATGTCCTTCTACAACCCATTCTACATGCCACAAGTCTACATCAGTCTTCCTTGCTCATCCCAGTGGTCTCCTAATAATATTATTTGAAGAGCTCTTGCATAGTGAGTGCCTTACAGAGAGTCTGCAGGTTAATTAAAATCACAGCTTTATTTCAAATGGGAATTATGACTATAATATTGAGTATATGAATTCTCACAGTGCCTGTACTATTCTAGACTGAAACATTATTTTATAGATTGCTAGATACTTGGAATTATTTGAAGTAGGTTCTTGCTATCTATCACAGGCTGGCTTTAAATCCTCCACTCTCCTCCTACCTTCACCTTTTGGGTACTGAATTAGAAGTCTGTGCCATGATTCTCAGCTTTGGCATTGCTTTAAAAAAATGTAATATTTCAGGTGAATGTAACTCAATCCCTGCCTGCCGACAGCTTTTCTTCTGGTCTTATTTTTCCTATTATATTAAGAACTAGAGGAAAAATATAAAATTCCTGACTGTACAGGAGTGACTGGAAGTTTTTGTTTGTTTGTTTGTTTGTTTGTTTGGTTTTTGTTTAATTGATTTTTCTTTTGGGTGGGTAGTAGCAGTAGAATTGTGGGTGGCAAGGAGATAGCATAGGTAAATTGGAGATTGGTGGCATAATGATTAGGGTAGATAGAAATGTGAATGGGGGGTTATTTATCATTAACTATCTCAGAGAAAAGTTGAATATCTAACTTGGGTTCTCTGTGTCCTGAAGTTGAGATCAGGTGGAACTTGACCTTGGGTTCTCTGTGTCCTGAAGTTGAGATCAGGTGGAACTTGACCTTGGGTTCTCTGTGTCCTGAAGTTGAGATCAGGTGGAACTTG
>JAQHUG010000103.1:5739401-5778165 GCA_028555095.1 Dicrostonyx torquatus | reverse complement strand
GAGAGAGAGAGAGAGAGAGAGAGAGAGAGAGAGAGAGAGAGAGAGGGAGGAGTGGCAGACCTGAGAAACTAGATCCAAAGAATCATAAAGAGAGAATGAGACACAACCAACCTGGTCGTCAATCTTCAGGCTGCTCAGCGTTGTAATTCCTACACAGTTTCTTTAAAGACCTCCTCTCACCCTCTCTTCCAAGATGCTCCCAGCCAGACCAAAAGAACCTGAAATAATCCATAGAAACATGGCTCAAGAGAATAAACCTAAGCTGCCTGTCCCTGCTTCAGCCTGGCAGGTCCCTGCTCTGTCATAGGTACATGGAAAATATCCTTCATAAGGCAAGCGAGGAAGTCTGCCATTGTAGCCAAGCTGGGCACATATCCAGATGTTTCTTTCATGTCAGTGGGGTGGAGTGGTTGACTGTGGGCGAGGATACAGAGTGTCCCAGCAGGGCTCTCTTTTCTCTCTACCTGTACTCATTGCCTGGCGTGGCCTCGTCTCCCAGAGTGAGCCGATGCTATATCCGTCTAAATGTCAGATTCTACTTTGATCTAAAAAGAGGTATATGGAGGCCTGGTGTTTTAAGTATCTGAAGAGTCTTGCAAACACATCTTTATTTTCTTTTTTGCTTTTTCCTTACTTCATTTCTATTTCTTGTTAACAGTCCTCCCTGCCCCCAGAAAATGTACTCTGTTAAAATGCTATATGATACTCACCAAGATCCTAACGAAGGAAGAAAACACAATTGGACTTCTGAGATGGGACAGTGTTGCCAGCTCCAAATGTATTTCCAATTTAAAGTTTTATAAAGTACATAAATTTTGCATCTTACTCTGGCTTTTATTTTACTCTCATTTGGAATGCTCAAAAACAGTTTCCTCTGTTGTTGACACTGTGGCTTCCCTTTTTTCTGCCTTAAGATCCCATACTCCCCAGTCCGGCTGCTCCCTGCTTGAGTAGGGTGGCCCTGCTCTACCATGGGGCTGCTCAAAGATAAGTCCAGCTTTGTCTTGGACACCTTGGGCCTGGTATGCACTCCCAAGGGACTCTAAAGCTTGGATTGAAAACTGTTGATTTCATTTCTAGAGGAAGGCAAAGAGACAGTGGGAGGAGACATGGTTTATAGACTAACTTAAGGATTTTCTGGTGCTGTCTCCCGGGAGTTTGGATTTAGGTCCGAGATTTTGGCCAAGAAAGATATGCCAAGGAAATCCATTTCTCTTAAGGACATCTTTATTCAACTATATCACCATGAACCAACTGAGATATTCAAACTTGGAAATGGTGCTTGAGCCCAAAGTATTCTTTCAGGCAAGCTAGACAGTGTTCGGGGGCCTGCAGCTCTCCAGTGCCTCTCATTCCACCGTGCCATTGTCACTTTACGGTGGCCACCCCAAATGAAAAAGCATCATCTGCTCTTCTCAGGATCTGGCTGTCATTAAGAGGCACTAAGAGGTTAAACATTTCTTGGAAGAGGGTCTTTTCGAGCCTCCCTCAACAAGTCATCTTATGCAGCACAGATTGCCTCAATCATTGCGAACAGATGCATCTGTGGCAAAAGACGATTTTGCAAGGCCAGGCAGAAAGGAACGTGTGCTTTTCTGCAATCTTTCCCCTGGCTCGCATTAGAGCTAGCCAGAAGACACAGCAAAGTTTATTAGGGACAGCTCTCTGGGGGAGGAGTAATGGGGATAAGGAGACAGATATTTCTGAGGCATCCAGGGGCTTCTGAAGTAAGGGGACTGGTCCAAGGAGGCAGCCTGTGGAGAAATGACTTTGTTATGTGTAGCTCTACACAATACATTCTGTTAAGTTGTATCCAGGCACATTTGCTAAAGGGTCTCTGGTCACCTTTAAAAGCATTGTCACCAGACAGAGCCAGCTGAATAACGATCAGGACAGCTTTACTGATGAAGATTGGGGTAATACAATAGTTTCTCCCTGTGTGTGTCATGGCCGGACCAAATGCTGCTCCCGTTTGGAACCAGAGACGCATTCAAGGATGGAGGGGCTGGGAGGAAGGTTCCCATCGCTTCTTCAAGCTTGGTGGGTTTTTTTTTTGGTTCTTTTGTTTGTTTTTTTTTGTCTTTTATTAAGAAGGAAGTATACAGACTCATGGAAAGGGTATTCAGGCAACTGATTTAGTATGGAAACAAAATCTAGTATAATCCAAACGGAGAAGGGAACACCTTTGTGAGAGGGACAGAGGGACAAGACAGACACAGAATGCTCTTTTGACTGGTGGGTTTGTGCACTTTTCAGTGTCAACAGTGAGGGAGCCAGTTCAGACAAGCGCTACCGTCCGTTCCATCACATGGTCTGCGGGTGCAGTTTCTGTAGATCTTACTGTTCAGCTGACACATTCAGATAACCACCCAGGGCGGAACAGTGAGGCTGGTCAGACCTCAGCTGGCTGGCATTCTGTGAAGCTCTGTAGATGCCCAGCTCTTCTGAGGCAGGTGTGCATTTTATCACTGATTTGAACAAATATAATTGGACATGTTTATACATCCCTGAATTGAAGGGTAGATTAAGTTCAGGGCAAAGCAGAGCTCACATTCAGTTGGCCTTTAGCACTAGCTTTAGTTTTCTGCATAATTTTCTCTCTGTGTTGAGAGCGTCTTCTTCTTAAAGGGCTCCACACCCTTTTCCAGCCTTGCCCTTCCCTCCTGCAAATTCTACTGCAACAAAAGACTTGACATTAGTCATTTAAATTTAATACAGAATTTCATCATCACTTTTTTCCTCCTATATGTAATTTCCCTTTACCTCAGGTCTGCGTTGCAGGTAAAGTCATCCCATGTGCTTTGACACGGCTAGGTAAAGTCATTCCATGTGGCTTTGACATGGCTCCTATGTTTGTTGCAGGATTAGTGACACTGTTGTAGGCTTCGGTACCAGGCACCACACAGTTTCTGCTGTGGATGGAGCAATCATACTTTAACCAAAGGTGTCCACCTGTATCGAGAGAAGAAATAATTCAGCAAAGCAAAAAGTGAGTTTAAGAGCTAAGGAGGGCGAAGGAGAAAGAGGAAAAGTAGGAGGTGAATGAAGAGAGACGGAGAACCCGTCTTCGTTCCTCACAAAAATGCTGGACGACAGTACAGGATGCCGAGAGTTTGCCAGTAGCGCTTGATGTGAGGACAGGGTCGGGGGCCCATGAATCCTCAGAGCGCCCTTTTTCTTTATAATATAGATCTCTGCCTTACAAAACAACTTCAGAAGAAGCTACATCCTTTCTCATTCTTTTTTGACTAAAAAATTTTCTTTATTAAATAACACTCCCCCCACACATGCACACACATGATTGCACAGACACTTACATACTCACACACACACACAGACACACACACCACACACACACACTCCTCCACATACACACACACACCACACATACATACACACACACTCCTACACACACACCACACACACACTCCTCCACACACACTCCTCCACACATACAGACACACACACACTTACACACACACAGACACACACATCACACACACACTCCTACACACACACACCACACACACACTTACACACACACAGACACACACACCACACACACACTCCTACACACACACACACCACACACACACTTACACACACACAGACATACACACCACACACACACCACACACACACACCACACACACTCCTCCACACACACACACCACACACCACACACACACACACCACACACACTCCTACAGACACACACCATACACACACACTCCTCCACAAACACACACACCACACACACACGCGCACGCGCACACACACACACACACACACACACACACACACCACACACTCCTTCCCATACTCTATAGTAGGACCTTTCTTAGATTTTACAATGTTATTTCCTTTTTCCCAGGCTGCTTTTTGCCTAGAACTTTCTCGTGCTTGTTGTTTTATGAAAGATGCTCACAATCAACATTAGTTTGTCACTAACTTTAAAGCTGAGGAACCAGCTGGGCTTGTGCAGTACCTAGAAGTTGTTTCAAATTCTACTTCCAGGACTTAACAATTTGCTTTTGAAAAGAGATAAAGGGAAGGGCGGGGGACAACACCATCAAAGCAAGAGAAAAAAATTTGAAGATGTGAAAGAATTATTTTAGCTCTAAAAACAGATTAAAATAATCCAAATAACCTCAGAAAAATAGGAACTTTACAGAGAGGGTATATTGAAAATGATGTACCAGTTTGAAATGTTTTTCTTTAAAAAATATCTCTTTTGTGTTAATAATGCCAGACTAAAGATATTTTCAGTGAGTGGGAATATGCAGTCAGAGGAAACTTGATACCTGAATGTTAGGTTAAAATTTCAATTTTTTGAAACAATGACTTGTAGGCTCTTTTTGGTTGCAGTAGAGTGGTGGCAGATCTCAGTGGTGCAGGTCATGGATCCTAATGAAGCTGTCCAAAGAATGGTCTAACTTTTTCTCTTTAAGAGAAGAAACAATTGGTTTTTTTTCTAGTAAAATGTGGGTCCTCGGGACTCCAGCTGATTGCTGCTCTCTCTCTAACTTTGTTAAATAGTTACTTTCTCCTTTCCCAGTGCTTGAGTATAACCAAGAGATTTTGGAGTGCGTGTGTGTGTGTGTGTGTGTGTGTGTGTGTGTGTGTTTGCCTGCACATGCAAGTGCGTGTTGTTTTTGTGTAAGCCAGAGGTCAGATTCAGTAGTCTTTCTTTGAGAGCTGTCCACCTAGCTGTTTTTGGAGAGTCTATCAGTGTGTCCTGGGGCTCACTAGCCAGACTCCATTTCTGGCCAGAGAGCCCCAGAAGTCCTCTGTCTCCAGTTTCCTCAGTGCCTGGCTCTTCACGTGGTGCTGGCGATGGAGCTCGGGTCTGCATGCTCCTACGGTGAGCACTTTAGCGAATAGGCTGTTTGGCCAGTCTTAATCCAGAGCACATCAAGGGATGCACAGCTATGCTTGTTCACATAAGAAGGGGCTAAAGACCATATGCTAGGAAGTACCTGGGACCCATCTAACCGTGTGCCAAGCTCTGGATCGAGCATTTTGTATCTAGTACTTCGTTACCCAGAAACCCCACAAGCCATCTTTAACCCTAGTTCCAGGCGTGGACGAGGGAGGCTTCCTCCTCATGGTCTAGGCTCATCTTCCCCCAGTTTGTAGGCTTTCTCCTGGGTCAGAGGAGTCATTCACTCCCAGACAAGCAGGCAATGGGATGACAAGAAGAATGGGAGGTGAAGGACTCCAGCTGTCTCAGAACTTGAGTGTTAGAATTCTGAAAAGCAGGGGCGGGGCATGTTTGGGTCACATGACAGTACTAGGTAGCTCCTGTCTTAGAGCTGATCCCCTGTCTGGTGCTGAAGCTTTCTATCTAGAAGGCCAATGGAGCATTTTTGTCGTGTTACAGGTTACCTCTATGTGAACATCTTTATTCAGTTTGTGTCCAGGATGTGTCTGTCGTATAGGTCACAGAGGCGAGCATTACAGTGTCCTCTGTATTGATGGTGAGGATGGGGTCTGAAGACAGGTGGCCTGGGGCCAAACTTCAGCTTGACTGCTATGAGTCATGTGATCCTGAGCATGCTGCCTAATGTTTCTGGGTCTTGAAGCCTCTTGTTCAAACCGAGGAGTCAGGAGACTCATAATATATGCTGTGTGGTGCCTAGCGCTTGTAATATTCTTCTGGCCATCAGCAGAAGTCTGCACGGGGCCTGTGGTGTGTGGATTTCAGGTTACTAGCTTGTTGCCTTGCTAGAAGCATACATGTTACCATCTTATCCTTTGTCTTTTCTTTCTAATAATACTTGTTAATGTTTTCTTAAGGAATTGGTTATCAGGTAACCTTTGCCTGGAATTGGTTCCACAGGGTCCTGTCTCATATATGACGAGAAGAATTGGTTCCACAGGGTTCCTGTCTCACATATGACGAGAAGACACTAGACACAAAGGCCACGGAGAATCTGAGCACACAAGCCTTGCTGGCCTGCTGTGAGTCTTCTGCCATCTGTCACACTCCCTGTCTCCTGTCACGTTTCTCCACAGCTCTCTTCTTCTTTAATCAGACTTAGCATTAAGCACAGTTTGCCTAGAGTCTGAGTCTTCTGAGGTTCCCGTGTTATGTAAAAAATTTATCATTTATATTTAAATTAAAACATTTACTTTTTATTTTTGGTGTTTGTGTGTGTGCACACGTGTGTGTGTGTGTGTGTGTGTGCACTTTACAAAGAGTCTGTGTGAAAGCTTGTGCATTCATATGGGTGTGCAGAGTTGAATGGAGGATATTAGATGTCTTTATCTCTATTCACTTTTCTCCCATGAAACATGCACCTGGAGCTAGACTGGTGGCCAAAGGTCTCCAGGAACCCTTCTGTCACTCTTCTTCCCACGTCTCTGGGGCTACAGGTGCATGTGGCTATGCCTGAATTTTCGTATGGGTGCTAAATACACTCACTATGTTTTTGTTATGGAAATATTGACCCTACAATAAGTAGAGAAAATAGTTTTCCCCCTTACAGTGGTAAATAAAAACAAAAATCTCTATTCAAAAGCATGACACAGATCTCTATCTCTGCCTATATACAAAATATGTATAACTAATCATTTTGAATCAAGAAACCTAATATATAATTTAGTGTAAATTTCCTTAGTCAAAAACAAACTGAATCCTTTTTTCTGTCATTCCTGTTGCTGATGACCTCTGTTTTGGTTACTACAATTGATAGGGCTGTTTCCCACTACACTAGAGGCAAACCTTCCTCCTGAAAATACATTAGCTTTTCCTCAGCTTTAGTCCAGTTAACTGTGGGCCCTATTTGTCTTTTGCTGAGGTAATTTAAACACAGATTTGTTGTCATGGAGGGACAAATCTCTCTCAGCTCTCTTTGGGCAGAAGTTGGTCTCTTAGACATAGTATTATTTTCTGTTGAGTGATTGTTTCTTGCTACAGGAAGCCTAGATTTTTGTAAAGAACTTTCAGATCTTTAGGACCTGCTCAAATCAATGTCACTTTCTGTATCAGGTGAACTTGACTCTTCTCTTTTTTTGCATATCATAATCTACAGATCATCAGAAGAAACATATCGAGTGCTGAGCCAGTGAGAGGCATGCCATGTGGGCGTGTTTATTGGGAGTGGTACAGTTGTATGTATTTGGGAAGCACCCATTTTCCAAAAGTATCAAATATTTTAAATTGGAAAACGAGAAGCTGGTCAATGCCAGTCTCTGTGAACTCACACTTTACATTAAAATGAAATCTCTACTGTGTATGTCTCTTGTTTTTGTTGAAACCACCCCACAAACGTCCTTACAGAGAATATACACTGCCTAGCATTTATCATTGGGTTCAAAACCAAAGCTGCCGCTCTGACTCAAAGGAAGGGCTAAGACTTAGACACTAAATTCCACATTATCGACAGACAGTGCTTCACGGCATCACCTCCCGACTAAGAACAGGAGAAAAAAGCTGGCCAGGTAGTTTACAGCAGGGACCTCAAAAACGAGTGGCTGTGTTCCATGTCCTTGACAACCAGGTCTGCCTTGACCCAGAGTGAGAAATGTCCTTTATTCTGTCAGTAGTTCTGTCTAGAGATTAGAAATGCCAGAAATGCCTGGGGACATTTTTTGGCGGTCTGGTTTCTTCTCCCATTACATAGCAACCTAATGACCATGGCTCATCAAAACTCTGTGTGATCATATTCCCATATTGGGACCCTTGAAGGTGTGCCTGTAACTCCAGTCCATCCACAAGATGGAGAGGAACATGAACGCCTCGTTCTTGGTTAACCAGACTGAGTAGCTCACCATTCATGACTCAACTCTGTAAAACCGTATTAACACCTAGACAGGAACCCTCGGTGACAGCCCTCTTCTGGAGTTCTTCTTACCATACAGGAGCTCTACTCACTTCCTTTCTTTTAAGTATTGTCTGTAATAAACACTCCCTTATCTTCGCAGGTGCCTCTATTCTCTGTAGACACTTTCTCAAGCCACGGTCAAGCCCATGGTGTTCTTTGATTTTGAGATCGATGACATGCCCTTGGGTGGTGTCTCCTTTGAGCTGTTTGCAGATCATGTTTCAAAGACATCAGGGAGCTTTTGTGTTTGGGACACCGAAGAGAAAGGATCTGGTCCTAAGGGTTGCTGCTATCTCAGAGTTGCTCTGCTATTCATGTGACGTCACATGCCATGCTGGCACCGACATTGCCAGCTTGAATTGATTGGGGGAGAAATCTGAGGCTGAGCACTTCATCCTGAAGTATGCAGGTCTTGTTTTCTTGTCCACAGCAAATGGTGGACTGAACCAGTGGTTCCCAGTTTTCACCTCATTGCCAAGACTGAGTGACTGGAGGGCAAGTCTGTTGTCTTCTGGAAGGGGGAGATGGAGCAAGCATTGTGGACACCACGGCCAGCTTTCAGGATGAGCGAGACCAGCAAAAAGCTAGAGAGTGCTGATTACAGTCAGCGCTCAATCTTTCAACCTGTGGGCACCCTAACCAGCAGAGCATTCTTTCTGCAGCTCAGGAGAGCACTCTCTACCCTGTCTGTTCACACGATTCTCTAATAATCACACTTTCACTGTGGTCCTTTGGTTCTCATGTTTTCCTTATTCACCTCCGAGTCTGTCTGGATTACAGAATTATATTTGTGATCATGAATAAAAACTAAACAATTAGAAAACTCCACCCTTTTGTTGCCTACAAAATCTATAAGTTCACGAGACAAAGAACTTGGAATCCACTGACCTGGGGCAACTTTGGTGGCAGCAGATTGTCTGGGATGTTAGTCACTTGAGACAAAACCCTGCTCCCCAGCCTCATTTAATGTCAGATCTCAGAAGGCCTTATAATAGATGTCAGCTTCTTGGTCCTTGGAACTTCTTATTTTTCTTTCAACATATTCTTTTAAAATGTGCTAACTGTAAGACAGACAGATAGATAGATAGATAGATAGATAGATAGATAGATAGATAGATAGATAGATGATAAAGAAAGAAAATTAGTCTTGTTTGGAATCTTTATTGTTGTGATGAAACACCATAACCAGACAGCAAGTTGTAAAGGAAAAGGTTAGGCTTATACTCCATATCACCATTCATCATCAAAGGAAGTCAGGACAGGAACTCAAACAGGGCAGGAAGCTGGAGGCAGGAACGGATGCAGAGGCCACGGAGAGGTGCTGCTTACTACTTTGGTCCACATGGCTTGCTCAGCCTGCTTTCTATATAACTCAGGACCACCACTTCAGGGGTGGCACCACCCACAGTGGGCTGGGCCCTCCCCCATCAATCACTAATTAAGAAAATGCCCTACAGACTGATCTTATGGAGGTGTTTTCTTAATTGAGGTTCTTTCCTCTCAGATGACTATAGTTTTTATCAAGTTGATATAAATCTAGTTAGCATAGATAGATAGGTAGGTGGATGGATGGATGGGTGGATGGATGGATGGATGGATGAATGGATGGATGGATGGGTGGATGGATGGATGGGTGGGTGGATGGGTGGATGAATGGATGGGTGGATGGGTGGATGAATGAATGGGTGGATGGGTGGGTGAATGAATGGGAGGAACGAAAGAATGAAAGCTGACAGTCTTTACTAGATACCATTGTTTTAGAATTTTGCCACTTTTGTGGTCCATTTCCTTGCATACTCCAAGACCTCCATTATCTCTGTTCTCAGTCAGGACTCTTTTGAATTTTCTCTCAATATGATAGTCAGCCTAACATATCTGCCGAGCCTTCAAAAATAGCAAAAGTTGAAAGTTTTTGAGTCTATAGTGTGACGAGCAATCTTCCCATCCTATAAAAGTAGAGCATGTAGGCCAAGCCCATCTCAGGTAAGGTGGCTACAGAAAGCGTGTTCAGGGATCGCTGAGTGGAAGAGAGGAGGGCCTAGGGAAAGAGTGCCTCTCCTCCACAGGTTCAAAGGAAGTGGTGTATTTTAATATTTGAAGACTCCCCAACTAATGCCTGCATATCATCAGCTTCCCTTCAAAGTTTTCGAAGCAAAGCCTACGGTGCTCCCCTGCCAACCACTCCCAAACCAGAGGTTTGTCTCTCCAAAGTTTGTTATCCCTTTAAGGGAAATAATCATATCAGGTATGACAAAGAATCAGATCTGAGGGAGGGAATCACCTGGGGAACTTTCGTTTTATTCTTTTTTTTTTTTTAATTTAAACCACGCTTCTTCAGGTGAAGGGGCAGAGGAACACTTAGAAAGCCAGGCTTGAGAAGAGTGGAGAAGTTGGTATCTTAAGAAGCTGCAGCATAATGCAGCTACAATAAGCCCTTGTGCGCATGTGCTAGGCAGCCTTTTAAAAGCTGGACATGCCTGCTCCACGCTCTCTCCCTGCACTAACTTCCTTAGGAGTGCCTGTATGTGTCTTTCTCTTTAATAAGCTCTTAAAGTGGGTTTCATTGTGTGTTTTGTGATCTGTTCTCACTCAAGCCCGGTAATTTCAGAAGGAATCAAAGACCTGAAGTCCACTGGCCTCCTCCAGCCTGATAAAGAATATATTCTCCGTAAAACCAGCAAAGGAAATCACAGAAAAGCTAAACAATGGCGTTGTAATCTGTTGGAGACCAACTTCAACAAAAATACCACTTACCAGGGTAGGGACATGGGGATCAGAAAAAGAGTAAAGAGCACCAAGAGTGGAAATAATAAAACAGAAACATAGGATAGTATCAGGAAGGAGTTCCAGTGAGTACCGAGATGCCTGTGTTTAATTTCCATCCATTTTAATACCCCAATACAAAAGGCAACTAAAGACTTCTTTCACATGATACAGAGGACAACTGGAACAGTTAATTGCTTTAATACATTGAGATATCAATCATTAACATTCTGTTATTTAGGCAGTGAACCCACCCTAGATCAAATATTCTGAAGGCAGTCACTCCCAAGATCAAACCTCCTGTTTCAAACGAAGAAGCTGAAGTATGCTTGCGTGTTCTGACCATTTGCCAGGGCGGAGTGGATCAACCTGTGTGGGCCGTCTTAATGTCGGGAGAACCAAGGTCAGGGTCCGGATGTGTAGCCCTGGCTGTTGTCAACAGTTTGAGCAACCTCAAACTCTGACCTTCAGACAAGGTGGAAATAGACTCAGATTTTTGGACCTCCTCAATAATCTTTTCTAGAATTGTCCAATTGGAGATCCCTCCCTTCTAAACTTCTGTATCCTGGCACACATTTTTTTTCTGTGACAAAAATGTCAGAAAATTGATTTATAGAATACTGCTCTCTCTCCACATCCATGGGTTCAGCGTTTAAAGAGTCAACCAACCGCTCACTGGTAAATATTTGCAAAAACTGCATCTGTCCTGAAAGCATGCAGACTTCCTCTGTGCTTGTCATTTCTTCCTTAGCAAGAAAGAGAGTGTAACAACTACTACACAGTATTAGATCTTATCAGCAACCTAGGGACGGTTCTGGGCGCACCCAGGAGGCCTAGAGGTCACGTGCAAGCCTGACGCCTTCTTACAGAAGAGACTTGAGCAGCTGCAGATTTGGAAACTAGTCCACAGAGGAGACTGAGAGGGAGTGGGGTCTTGAACCCACTCTGAAGATCTAGTTTGGCTCTAGATCGCTGGCCATTTCATTGGATGGCTCTCCTTTCAGCAGAATCCTGCATCCTGGGCAGGTGGAAGAGACAGCAGGGAAGCCGAGTCACACCACAGAGTTGTCACTGCAAAGACTGGTCCCTAACTTCTTGTCATCAGTGGCTTCTTGAAGGTCAGTTTACGGAACTAATGGCTGTGAAGTGATCACTCATATAATTTCCAGTCCCATCTCACTTTAGCTTCCACCAGCAGGTGGCTCAGACTTAAGCAAGAGCGGAAAACCTCAACCTCCAGCTGTCCTGGCCCAGGTTGGTGAGTTGTGAAGGGAGCCACACACACCCTCCTCCAACACAGTCCTTATCTGTAGCTGTGAAACAAATGCCCCCATAAAAAGTCAAGGGCAAAGGTCATCTCAGATTCCAAGGGAACTCTCCAGCAGGGAGTCTTCTAATTGGCTAGTATTGATCTGCAAATCGTGTCCCTGCTGCGATTAATTCCAGTCCTTCTCCCCAAACACCCCCAGCGTGAGGGAGATAGGTCAAGGCTTTAGGCCTCTGAGCATCCTTTACAAATGGTCCTCAGGTTCTTAAAGGTGCTGCAGGAGGATTGGGGCTTGTTAACTCTCTCCCAGCAGCTAGTGCTAACCCAGGAAGCCCATTTCCCTGTTTCTTGTTATCACTAATAGCAGCTTAATGGGATGCTAATGTGAGGACCAGACATTATCAGATGGCATGCGCAATTTATGATGGATTTATTGCCACTCCGAGCTCCCTTGATGTTCCTAGCATCTTTCCTCATCCATCCCCTTTATTGGCCATAGCAAATGGTTTCATAATTAATTAATTTTTTTCCTGAAGGGGGTTAAATTATTTTTGCCCTGCTGTTTTCCCTCCATCTTTAATGCCCAATGGATGCTTCTTCTCCATGAGCTCCTTCTCCAAGGCGGAATCTATTTATTCGCAGCTCTTCCGTCCATAGTCTCCACTTGCCACTCCTCTTTCTGGATTGGTGGCTCTCAGTGTTGGATGTTCACTGCAGTGACCTGGAAGAAGTTTTTATGTCTGAGTCCATCCTGAGAATCTGGTCTAACTGATCTTGGAATATTCAATATTAGGAGCTGAAAAAATCTTTCCTGGTGACTACAATATGCAGCTGGGGCACAGAGCCATCAGAACCCTACATGCTGTCTTCCCTGGGGTGCTTTTTTGTCTCGCAATGGACACAATCTTTCATTCCTTGGGTCTATGTATCATTTTATTTGTGTATTTGGAACACATACAGAACTTCTCCTGTTACTCTTGGCAGCTGCACTATAGTTAACCAATTTGCAAATTTGTCTCATGGCTA
This sequence comes from Dicrostonyx torquatus, assembly GCA_028555095.1. Lineage (NCBI taxonomy): Eukaryota > Metazoa > Chordata > Mammalia > Rodentia > Cricetidae > Dicrostonyx > Dicrostonyx torquatus. The sequence continues at coordinate 5,765,280 of JAQHUG010000103.1, read as the reverse complement.
CAGTCTGTAGACTCCTTGTGGGCAAGAACACCAGAAATACCTAGGTGCCACGGTGGTGCCTTGCGCATGGCAGGAGCTCAGTAAAGATTCTCCGTCTGGTCTGAGAGTCCTCAGTGGCCACACTCCTTAGGAAACATCCCTCAGGCACTCGAGGCTGCAGGTTCTGTTCCAGAGTCTCAGAGGCAGACTTTTGCTACCAGTGTGTGCCCAGCCCTTCTCCTGTAACTTCTCACCGGGGTGGGGGGGGGACCCTCCATCCTAGGTTGCTGGGACAGTTGTAGTTTGTGCCTTTTGTCCCAGGATCATTACAAACAGCACACCTTTCTAGTCAAGGTGCTCAGTTTGAATGACATATGAAGTAGTGTTGTTACTCTCTTCTTCCAGGCCTCTCCTCAAGTCAAGCTAGAGAGAAGAAGTCAGGGATTAAATTGTACATACGGTCGCCAAGTAGGCTTCAGAAAGCTCTATCTGGACCAATAGTATGTATTATAATGCCTTATATAAACGGTGATCAAAAGAGGTCAAAACAATCCGCAGCATTAGAGGTTAGGATTGTTGTTTGCTTTGGAGGCAGGAGGCTCTAGGATGGGGAACTTGAGAAACTGTCCTCTAGGGAGCTGGAGAATTCTGTTTCCCCTTCTTAATGGCAGACACGTGGGTACGTTTATTTCATGAAAATTCTTTACACTGTAGTACTTACCCCTCTCTTCTGCAAAGCATTCATCCATAAGAAGGTTTTCTTTAAGGAGACCCCAATTATAGTCAGTACAAAAGTTAATAACAGTCCTTATTAATAAAGACAGTCACTTCATAGATGAATTCTTGTCAGCATGAGAACGTGTTGCGACCCATGAGCACCCAAGAAGCCCAGTGTTCATCTTCTCGAAGCTTGTGTTTTGCTGTTTCATTAGTAAATGCTTGTTGACAGTGAGAAAAGACACGGCTTTCTCGTTTGTATAGCATCTTCTCGTTATCCTGTGAGCGAAGTATAAAATGCTATCACAGACTATGAATAAAACTAAAACGGGACAAATTTGCATAATAGCTAACCTCTATATAATACAGATATATATTATATATTATCAGTGGGTTTTGACTGTCTCAAAGAGACTCAAGTGAAATGTATGGCCAACTTTATTGATTGGGCATGAATCCACTAAAAAGACTTAAAATAACACTGAATCACAACTAGAAAATGAATAGTCAGTGTGACGGCTTTAAGCAGAAAAGATCAGAATAGCTGAATTAAAACTAGAAATAGTTTGCAAGTTTCCAGAAAACATTATCAAATTCCAGGCACCCATGTGGGCTCAGTCTGGAATTGAGAAAATTCCCTGAGGGTTCAATAGGAATTGTGCTATGTTTGGGGTTGCTCTCCAAGCCCAAGGAGGAGGATCATCCCAGGGACTCAGTAAAGGCTGCATCCTGCCCATTTATGCAGGTCCAGGAAAGACAGTTTTTCCCTTTTGATATGTAGTTAATTTGTGAAAATAAAAAGAATTAGTTTCAATCAGTACTGATAACAAGTAGATTTTGTGTCAAAATAAATAGTGTGTGTAATTATGGAATAAAAATATAGCTAAAGGCAAGCCAAATTTGGCAAATAAATAAAAACAAAAACAAAACCCCCAAACTACCTAAAGCAGAGAAAATCAGACAGCTCACTCTTCAAACAAAAATGACGGAAGGAATTCCTAGGGGCCTCAAATGCTGTCCTGAAGTGTGTTTTAACTACACATGCTGTGTAAACTCTTGATAAAATGTCATTGAGTTTAAAAATAAAATAAGTTTATAGTCCTAGATAACACTCTACAAGATCAAGTAATATTAGGCCACTGACTGCCAACCTATGAAGAGATAACTCAGAGCAATGTACCAGTATGTCAAGATTTTTCACAGGCAACCGTATGAAAACTAGTTGGATGGCGCTGGGCTCGCTTAAATGCTCGTCTGTCCCCCCAGTCCCTGTCCTTTCACCCTTGCATGTCATGCATCCCATCTCTTGTCAGAGCGCTGTTTAATAGCGCTGGTCTGTCAACAGAGACGTGGGAAGAGTCAGGAGAGTGGAGCCAGCTGAAGTCATGCATCAGGTGACAGTACGGCCGTGTCATTTGATGACATGTGTCCCTGAAGTACCCGATGGACTTTATGCAGACTTTTTTCTGTCTTATTCTGACAAGGGTGAGGGAGGGAAGATATTTCCATTCCTACAAAGGCAAGCTTGAGCTCAAACAAGCCAAAGGAATTGCCCTAGATCTCTTTCAATTGTGGGCTTTTCCTGGTTTCCATAAACAGCCACAAAGACACACAAACACACAGAGACATACAGACGCACACAAACATAGACACACACAAACACACACCATTACAACATGCTTCTCTCTAGAACTCTGGGCTCCATGGTTTGTGGGGAGCTGTGCGGGGGAGGGAGGAGAGGGGTGTTGTCAGGCAGGCTAATGGAAAAATCCACGACTTCCTGCTTTGTGAAAAGCTCCCACAGAATGCCGCTCTGGCAATGTTTACTCCATGAGGTTCAACCTGTCCAGAGCTCTTCTCATCTGCCTGCAGGTTTACAAAGACCCAGATCAGAAGGCCGAGTCCCGGCAGGCTGTGTTGTAGGATGATGCGGACTTTGAAACTTTGGAATCTCAAGAGTATGAATTTCAGATCTACTGCCCACAGAAAATAACACCTGCCACTGTCTTCCCAGTTGGTGGCTGAGTTGAGCAACCTCAGATTTCTTCTCTACAGCTTTTAGGATCACTGCGTTGGAAAATGGTTTCTACTGGAGCCATTAGAGCGTGTTCTTACTGCTGCCTGTTCATGGAAACCAAGCTTTATGGGCACATAGCCAAACACATCCAAGACAATCATTCATGTTCATTGCTACGGTCATTCTACAGTGTTTCTACTTTCTACAGGGTTAGTGCGCTCTTGTCCCATGTAATAGCACAGACTTTTTACTGGCTGTCTAGTCCCTGCCTTTACACTTTGTCCTATACATATGTGCCTGCTTCACTCGGTCTCTGCTTGCCCTCCTCCTCAGAGCAACATCCCCTTAAGATGCACTACTAGAAAACCCTAATTCATTTTTGGGCTGCTATGTCTTAGTGCGGACAGGATGTTCATCTGCCTGAAGATGGATGGCTGGGATGGAAGAGTGAGCAGGGATCACCATAGCTCTTTGATGGGTGAGCCAGTGGGCTTGTGGTCCAGTCATAGGCATTAGTTTAGTCTGCCGTAGCTTTTCCAAAGTTTCTGTAATTTGATTATCAGTGTTGATGCTTCAGACAATTACAGTTTTTTAGTTTGTTTATTTAAGCAAGCAGGGCGATTTGGTGTAAGAGCGAAGTCTAAATCCCTCCCAGAATATCAGCATTCAAAAAATATTCATTCGCTATTGTTTTGTGGGAACAATAAAGTAGCTAGAAATGGTTTGGGAAGTGAGGAAAATCTGGATCCAGTTGTTCTGAATTTCTTTAGTTTTATTACATTGCCAGAGCCTTTGAACTTTGATCATTTTCTTTGTCCAAGAGAACGGAGACGATGGTGCTTGCTTCAGATCATGAGTCTCCAGTGTGCCAACGGTAAGGCAGACGGGAAACTGCCAACGGTTAAGGCTATCTATAGAATGTGACATGCGCTTTTGAAGAGAGCCCGCTCCAAGGTGTCTACTAGTTTTCTTTTGCTTGTGTTTTACATGGACATCAAAGTCACCCTCTCAGTTTTTATAATGTGTTCTGCCATTGATAAGAAGCCGTCCCAACAATCCTCTCTGTGTCTCTTGTGCTTGTAGTTTGAGCTTTTGTCAGAACAGAAGCCCAGGCTCTGAACTAGTTAATGCTGAATCTAGTGACTTCCAAGAAATTAGATTCAGAGAATTATTTTAATAATCTGAGTAATTTTTCCCCTTTTATGTTGAATTCTGCCATGTAATTAAAATAGAAAAATCCTAATCATTCAAATTATATCTTTTATCAAATATTTCAATCTTTAGTATATTTCTCTTTGGGTTTGTATCTATTTCATGCGTCTTAGGGCTTGACCAGTCCTCAGTACTTGGTGTTTAGTATTAGTCATGACTGTTTGATGTCACTGTCATGTTATTATTCACTTGGCATTGCTATAATATACAAAACTGTTGTTGTTTTATATATATTTTTTATTTCAAGCCACTTTTATCACTCTAGTAATAAGAAGGCATTAGCCCATCCTTTCAGATTCTCAGAGGCATAACTGACTCATTTTCAGGTACTTTCATAGTTTTGTTCACAGCGTTTATCCCTTGAGCTTCAGACAGGGAATCCAAGCAATAACGGCGCATAAAGGCCTCTTTGGTTTGATTCTACGTTCGAATGTTTGCCCATTAAGTCAAATCTTCATTTAAATCCGTCTCCATTTTTATCATATTGAATGGGTATCCTTCAATATCTAGTAATGTGTTTCCTTTGTGACTCGGGGCCAGTGTTGGTTTCTCCAGGTGTGGTCCCTGTGAGCAGCAGGGAAGCTGGTGTTTGTTGAATCAGTGAATCCTTTGTGGATCCTCTTCTCCTTGGAAGTCAATCTGTGACATCATTCTCTTATGAGTTCTATCAGCCAAGGGCTAAAGGGTACCCATGAGACAGATGGTGAATGCAGAGACTCTAGAGGGAGTCTTTGGCCATTGTAACATGTGAGCCTGCTTGTTGGGGTTTCTGTCCTGCCCAGTTCCCACAGCTGGTAAGGTCCCAAAGAAAATCACACAGAGGGTTCCATAAGTTATAAACTGATTGGCCCATTAGCTCAGGCTTGACTTGCCTCGCTGAAAAAGGTACTGAGCCATGTGGCTAACATATACTAGAAAAATGGGTTAATATAAGTTATAAGAGCTAATACAAAGCCTGAGCTAATAGGCCAATCTGTTTATATCTAATGTAGACTCTCAGTGTGGTTTTCTCTGGGACTAAATGGCTAGGGAACCGGGCAGACAGAAACCTCAACAAGCAGGCCCTCATGCTACAGGGCATATTCTCCTCCCAAACCGAACCATCCTTCAAGGTATGGTATAGCTGACATGCTAGTTGCTAAAACTATGGAGACAAGACCTTGGAAGAAGCAGCATGGGATATGGGAATAAGCACCAGCGCCTTGTTCTGAGACGAAGTCAGAAAGTGTCAAAGGAGGCTCCTATCGTCACACGCCTCTCAGCCACCAGCTCCCTGGTTCCCACTCAGAGCTCACCCATCAAACCCAGCCTTGCACTGGAGACGGAGAATGAAATTTCCGGGTTATGGGACTTGCATTCTAAAAGGCAAACACCAGAAATATCCTGTAAAATGCAGATGAATGAACTGCTAAATACCTGTGTCTACACCAGGGTCTGGCGGCCCCACAGCTGCCTAGATGACCTTTCAACAGGGTGTTAAAAAAAAAAAAAAGAGAGCGAGAGCAGTGCTTTCCTCTTCCTCAGGCAGCTCAGAATAGCCGCTTCCTTTCGCATAAACAAGTCATATCTCTGGGAATTTCTAAAGCTGAATAGTGTCTGCTCAGAAGCCGTGACTCACGCTGTTTCCTGGCGGTCTTCACAAATTCAAGAAACACCTCTTGAGGCAAGAATCCCAGACAAGAGTGGTCACATAAAGCCTCGGATTCCTTCGTTTTAAACACAGGAAGCTAAGAGTCAAAGGAAACTGCCGGAAGTCATGGTAGTCATCTTGGGTAGCAGCAATGCTCTCCAGCCAGCAAAGCCCCCTCCTCCTCCCAGTTGGCTCGGTGGGCCTCTGTGGCTGTCAGACAGGCCTACTTGGAAGTTTGTCCAGGCCCGTGACCTTTCATCCCCTCCGTCACTCTATGTTTGGAACTCAGCCAGCTCAGTTTCCCCTAGATTCTGAGGACTGAGGGTAAAGGTGCTCTAGGTGAGACCCCCGGGGAAGTTACCAAGGGTCACACTGTTGGAGTTGTGGGACCTCGTATTTGGTTTTGACAGGAACTCTGAAGCGAAACAGCCTTCCCTCTGCAATTTCTCTTCCTCTAGGTTTCTACTCCAGATCCCATCTGGTCCCCTATTTAAGGTCACAAAATTTTTCTCTTATTTCCAAATAGTCAAAAAACAAAGCGTGGGGGGAAGATGCTAATTAACTTTCCTTAGCTCAACAGTATAACAACCTGTGTGTGTGTGTGTGTGTGTGTGTGAGCTTTTGTGTGTGTATGTATGTCTCTGTATGTGGTTTCTCTGTTTATGTGCTTTGTGTGGGTTTGTCTGTGTGTTTCTCTGTGTGTGGTTTTTCTATTTATGTGTTTATCTCTCTCTCTCTCTCTCTGTCTCTCTGTCTCTCTCTGTCTCTGTCTGTCTCTCTCTCTTTGAGGCTTATGTTTATGTGCTTATATGATCCTCCTCACATAAATATGTGTGTGATTGAGTATATGAACAACAAGGAAAAATCTCTGCTTCAAAATGTCAAATGAGAAAGATTGAAAACCTATAGGCAAATAAGGACATTGCTGTAGTTACACCTGTCTCTTGGCGTACCACTAACAAAAGGACAAAGGACACATTTGCAAATAGCTCTGTGACCAGAGTGGGCTTAGCCTCTCAGTCCACAGGGCAGCTGTATCAGTTCTTCCAGAATCAGAGCATTGTCATTATCCTGGAGACAATAGGACTCAACACATATAAAGGGTGACATGCGTGTCAGACCAGCTGATAAATAGTCACATTCATTTTCTGTCCTCACAATCTGATAGTTTTCAGCATCAGGTTGCAAGAGTGGAGAAGTAGGGTCAGTTCTTCAAAGCAAAACAGTGAGTCTTCAAAGCTGGAAGAAAGACCTGGATTGGTTTGGAACTGAGTCTTGTTCTCAGTCAACTGCACTACGGAGCTGGCCTAGGGAGGAAGATGGGAGGGCAGACAATACAGAGAACAATGAGCTTATTACCCTGACACCACTGGCTGATCTCATTTCTCCCTCAGATCACTATGGTGACCAACTTCTCCAAGTCTGTAAACCTTAAGTTTAACATAGAAGAATTTCACTCCAGGTGTTCCCTCTGTCCTGAGCAGACCCAGACAGTTGTTATTCTATTGGTGACTGTCTAGGGAAGGTATCCCAGATTGTCTCAGAGTTTTGAAAATTATGATGTTTTAAGAGTACTACTGCCGGGCGGTGGTGGCGCACGCCTTTAATCCCAGCACTCGGGAGGCAGAGGCAGGCGGATCTCTGTGAGTTCGAGACCAGCCTGGTCTACAAGAGCTAGTTCCAGGACAGGCTCCAAAAGCTACAGAGAAACCCTGTCAAAAAAAACAAAAAAAAAAAAATACTACTAACAATTTCCACATTCCATAATTTGAATGACTAAAATTCTTGTTTAAACCATAGAATATACGAAGTGTGTTGAAACTTACAAGCCTGTAGTTGTTTATGAAGTCTCTGTTAGTTTAGAGGGGAAAGCTCTCTTACAGATGACGCGACTTCTTAGAAGATGAGGGCAGTCCAACTGTGACTTAGAAAAGTCACATACTGAGTGATGAAGAAGTACCTGTCACAGGGCAGTCTGTGATTATGTGTGTCCTATCTACACACTCCTCACAAAACCTGTGCAATTTGCGGTGTATAAATGTCATCGGGTAATTGTTGACTTGATTTATAAAGAGCAAGATGATTTATGTGTCAACATCTCTGGGATGAGAGCAATCGCAAATAATATGACTTTATGTAAAACTTAATCCATAAATAGTGAGGGTTTTTTATTTTTATTTTTGAGACAGGATTTCTCTGTAGCTTTGGAGCCTGTCCTGGAACTAGCTCTTGTAGATCACGCTGGCCTTGAACTCACAGCGATCCGCCTGCCTCTGCCTCCCGAGTGCTGGGATTAAAGGCGTGCACCACCACCACCCAGCTTGAGTAGTGAGTTTTTAAAAAATATAAATCCATTTACTAAATAAATATGCAATTTCTTTGAACACTATGCTGCATATTTTGCATAATTTTTATGCCTGAGTTCAGAGTATTCACTTTTTATAACTGTGCTCCTACAGAGTTCTATGTAAAAAATATTGATTCTTATAAATCATACTTTGTTTGTTTATGGGATTTGCTGTTTTTGTGTTCAGTTGGAACCTCCTTCATTATCCTGAAAGCTGTCTCTCTCTCTCTAAACCCCTTCCCCCTCAGAGAATCTCCAAGAAAGAAAAGGCACCCAAAACCCCAGTTTTGATTTCTTGATGGCTATGGCAGCTCCTCTCCTGAAAATGCTCTATTTTTGACCATACTTGGGCACAAACCTTGCATGTGGCAGACATGTCATCACCCCTCACTTACAGGCTGTATGAGCTCCCTGCTTCAGTTCAGTTGTGTGACTTCTCCTGTCTCTGTCAACTCACCCCAAATCACTTTGCTCAAATAAAACTCTTCGTTTACTTTTTCAATTTGGCTTGATCTGGCTTACTGCGTTGGCGGAGAAACCTATTTTCAAGTACGTATTATTTTATTTGTTTTTTTTTTTTTTTTGAGACAGGGTTTCTGTAGGTAGCTCTGACTGTCCTGGAACTCACTCTGAAGACCAGGCTGGCCTCAAACTCACAGAGATCCATCCACCTGCCTCTGAACTAGGATTAAAGGTATGTGCCACCATCACCCAGGAGTAAGTCACATTTTCAGAGCCTTAGAGGAGTGGATTCCTCTGTGAAGCCAATATACTTTTCCAAATGTTAGTTTAGATAGTAGTTAACACACAAACGAAGTGGGAACGAGAGACAGTAAACTCGCCAGTCACACTGACTGGGAATCTGGTTCTGCTTCGAAGAAGTTTAGTAATTTAACTATGCAGTTTCTCCTTTTCTCCGGAAATAGAAAGAACCAACTTCCTTTCCCCCCATGACTGCTCTATATTGTCCCATTCTAAAAACTCCCTTGTTCCGACACCTGTTTCCGCTGGATCTTAAGAGTTCCTAGTGCTTCATCTTTCTGTTGAGTTCTGTCTGGCTTTCAGTTTCTGTGACAACTTTCAAAGAACTTCAGAAGTCGCCACAAAGCAAAGCAGGAGACTGAGGCTTGAAGGAGGTTTATCTCGCAGTAAAGCTTCTGGTGACCGATGTAGCTTCAGGCTAGTCTAACGCCGACACGTGACCCAATTCCAGCGTCATTCACTAATTCAGCTTGGCTCACTTTCTCTTCTATCTAGATGGGAGCATGTTTTCTTCATGGGTGCTCTGTACAATAGAAAAATGAAATTGGTTTCCAGTGACACTGATTAAGTGAACAAGTTTGAGACAATCTCCCTCCTCCCATCTTGCCGAAGACGAACTAGAGACCTTGAAACACTGGAGGATGATGGGAGGCTCGGCTTGGGCCCAAGTACCTACAGGTGTCTCTCAAGGGCCCTTCTTCGACTCCCTGGCACAAATTGTTCTTGTAATTATTATCTTTTTAATTTTTAAATTTCATACTTTAAAAAAAACCAAGGTATGTTCACTCGTCAACGTTGACATTATTTAGAATTATAAGTCAGTGAGAACAAAAAACAAAAATGTTTCTCAGGTTTCCAAATGCCCAGCATGTTTCTCCTTGCGAATCAGGAGCAATAAATCAATATCCCAGATATTCTCATAGTTTTCAAAACTACCATGTATTAAAAGAACTTCTAACAATCTCCACACTCCACAACTTGAATAACTAAAATTCTTGTTTAAAGAATACAATATTCTAAGTGTAATGGAACTTACAAAGCTGTAGCTGTTCATAAAGTCTCCTTTGGCTTAGATCAGCTGACCCAAATGAGGACGAATATCTTTCCTTTTCATCTCTCCTTTAGGTGAAAAATGAGGCTGATGTGTTTATGGATTTTCATGGCTCCTTTAATAAATGACTTCCTGGGGTGTGATTCCAGGAAAAAGATGCTTCAGGAGATAGTGTCTCAGAGACAGCAGTGACTGGGTGGCATCATCCCTTGCAGCAAGAGACCCTCCATGGTAGGCTGAGATGCTTGAGGCTAGTAGAGAAGCATCCTGTTGGGTCTGTCCCTCTCTCAAGTGTTCACGTGTTGATAAGATGCCTTTCACCAGTGTTTGTGGAACCTAAGGATGAAGAGGGCTTTGCATTTTCTCGTACTGCATGGGCTGGCTTGCTTCGAAGGTGTTCTGAAAACCACGGAGGGCTTGCCAGAGTTCCTTGAGAATATGAAACTCTTTTGGAGAACAAATTTCTTCCATGCCTCTTAAAGACACATTATACCCTCCTCCCCAGGGAACAGGGAAGAATGACTGTCATTGTTCCATGGGGTGTCGGAGGAGGAAGGAGGCTTCCTGATGTGGTAACAGAATTTCCTTATTTTTGGAAATGAGGAAGCAAGGCCCAGAAAAAGGAAGCCCCCCCCCCCACACACACACAGTGAGCTTGTGCGCATTGCCCAGGACAAAGCTTAGCTTTCCATTCAGACACACTAAGGACACCTGGTAACAACCAGGACGACTCTTTGAACCCTGGGAACCCAAGGCTCTTCCTTCTCCCTTGCGGTCTGCTCATTGCTTACCAGGTCCTTGTTCCCGGTCAGCCCCCATTCAGCCTGTTCCCAAGTCACCCTGGGCTCCTGAGGGAGAGTTAGTTAGTCATGGCTTCTTACCCCAAGGGCCCTGACTCATTTCTAGCTAGGTTTGCATCACTGTGTGTTCATGTCTCTGCGAGGGATGAGGGTCAGCGTCACATCTGTGGGAGCTTGCCAAAGCCACAGCCTCCCAGGTTCTCTTCTGCAGTGGCTGGAGCGGAAAGCAAAGAGAGGCGCTCTCTTTTGGGGTTTCTTACTCGAAAGGCTGCTGTGCGAAGCATTAAGAGTTAAACTCACGATCATAGCAGGTGCTTGCTCCACCTGTCACCAGGCCGTCCTAGCCTTTTGAGTCAAAGGCAGCAGTTTAATGCTTTGCAGAGTTTGTGGGAAAGAGCATTGAGATCTTTCTATAAAAGGTTTATATGAGGGAAAGGTTACTCTTATTATTTTGATCTCGGAGAGTGGTTTCATCTCTGCATATTTATGATACTAGTAGCATCTTAATAAAGTCTTAACGTGCGAGTTGCTAAGCACATTGCCTGGTGGAGAAGCCAACGATACAACTATTGCAACGATAAACCAGCCTTCGGTTACATCTAGTTACCTCTTTCTTAAGTAGAGAGACTTGAAGACGTCTTCGAGGTCAGCTGGAGAAGTTTCAAGAGTGAAACGGTTTAATTTTGGAACTGATGTTTCAAGCAAAGACCAAATCTATTGACCTTTACCAAATGCAAAATAAAGTGAAATGAAAAACTTCATAATCGTGTGATATCCACTACTACAAGAGAAATTGGATGTCGAAATGGACAAGACTGGAAACTGAAATAGACATTTTTTTTTTCTCAAAACAGTGTGTGCAGCAGCAAAGGATTTGAAGGTCTTCAGTGAAATAAACCCAGAGCTGACCTAAACCGATTGTCGCAGTAGGCGTTGATATAATTATGATTATATAACAAGACTTGATGAGCACCAACAGCGCCACTCCTTCTTCAATATTGAGAACCAGTTATATTTGTCTCTTAGCTTATCAATTCTTAAATAAATCTGGGGCCCACCACGTCATTGGATTGAAATAATGTAAGTTGTTTTCTGCTATCCAGAGCGGTTTACTCAACTATGCAGATAGGTGCAGCTAATTGCCTACAGTCTGCAGCGTTTTCTGGTGTTTATGACAGTCCTGAGCCCTGTGTCCCCCATCCCCCCAATAAGCTTTTAAAGCTTTCTCACTTTGAACCATTTCCCACTTGCTCTAACTGGGAGCAGTTGAGCCTGTTCAGCGGGAAGTGTGTCATTCTGGCACCCACCCCTCCCTCTGCGATCCTACCCAACATCTCCCATCTTTGTTCAAACCTCAGCCTTCTAAGCTGAGGACTGCGGCCATTTCTCCTCCCATCTCCCTAGGAGGTTCCCTCAGTCACTGCTCCTGTGTCAAGTGCCTTCCAGTTCTCCTTTTCTATTGGTTTCTTGTTTTTAGCGCATGGCTATATTTGATTCCCTTTCATCTTTACACGCCCCAACACACACACACACACACACACACACACACACACACACACACACACACACCCCTTTCCTTGACCCAAAGCCCCCCGGTGACCACCCAGTTCCTTTGCACATGCACACAGCATCATTTATACTCATTACTTTTAGTTAATTATCTTTCATGTCTTACTCAGTTCATTTAGTTCAGGCTTCTTCGAACGCCATCTCTTCCTAGGAAAAGCTCCCGTCAAGATCATACAGCACCTTTTAAACACTAAATGCAATTGCCGTTTAGTCAGACAACTTGGCATTAGAGTAGATGCTTCCATCATCCTTAAGCGTTCTGGTCCCACAGCAAATTATGTCATCTCTATTCCCAAGATAACCAGAGTTTCCTTTTCACTGTCCTGCTGCCATCTGGTCTAAGCTCCTGTAGGTTCCTGTCTGGATCTTCACAATGGTTTTATAACTGGTCTCCTCTGCCCTATTATCAACCTGCAGCCAAAGGTTAATGCTTCAGCTGGATCACGCTAGTTCTCTTTTTCAGCACACTCTAAGGACTTAATCTTATTTAGAGTAAATGCCAGAGTTCTTAGTGTAACCAGAAGGCCCTTTGTGATCCTTTCCTTGCACCTGTCTTAGCTTCCACCAGTCCTGCACCTGCCCAGAGAGGGGATAGCCTAGGGCAAGAGAAGCACCCCCCCCCCCGTGAAAGATAAAAAAAAAAAAAAGAACAACTCACCCTCTGGGTCAGATGACACTACCATATTAGCAGCTTCTTAAAACCATGCCTCCCACGCTCTCTCAGGCTGTGTGCTTGGGCAGCCTTGCTTTCCCTGCCTTCAGCTCTCTTAAAGCTTCCCTTAATTCTGCACCCCTCCCCCATGCTCAGCATGTGTAGCTAGGTGTGGCCCCAGTTTTATTGTTGTGTAGTTAGATTGTTTGTGTTCAATTTCTTCTTAAAAATAAAAATTATGCATCCACAGACAAGTCGCTTCTTAAATCTCAATTTCCTAATTCAAATAATTAAAAAAAAAAAACAAAAAACCAAGAACCCTACACCATAGAGCAGATTTAAAAAAGCTACCTAAGCATTTAGTACATTGCTTGTCATGCTGGGAGTGTACAATCAACAATTAACTGCCTTTATTAGTGTTGCTAACATGGTGTGCCCTACATGCCCCCTGAAGCTCATCGTCTTCTTTTCAACCAGTGGAAGTTTTCTAGAGCACTTGCTTAATAATAATTCCTGGTACAAACTGAATAAGATTTTCTCTAAAAGCGAAAAAGAAAATGGCACTTTTTTTCCTTCTAAGAAGATTGCCCACCAATTTTAAGATGTCATTTTTTTCTACTGTGTAGTACTCCATTGTGTAAGTATACCACATTTTCTTTATCCATTCTTCGGTCAAGGTGCATCTAGGTTGTTCCAGGTTCTGGTTATGACAAACAAAGCTGCTATGAACATAGCTGAGCACATGTCCTTGTGGCACGAGTGAGCATCCTTTGGATATATACCCAAAAGTGGTATTGCTGGGTCTTGAGGAAGGTTGTTTCCTAATTTTCTGAGAAATCACCACACTGATATCCAAAGGGGCTGTACCTTGCTCTTCCACCAGCAATGGAGGAGTGTTCCCTTTCCCCACATCCGCTCCAGCATCTTGATCCAGCTCGATGACTTGGCTGAGGCAGTACTTGCTAGGTCTCCCATCATTCACCTGCGCTCCCCCAACTTGAATAAGTGAGTCATTATGAGACGTCCTTTGTTAAGCGATGGGATAATGGTCTCCTTACCAAGGACAGAGTGTCTACATGATTGAAAAGACATTTGTTTTATATCAATATAGGCTCATGGGTATTTACTTTATTCTGTGGGTTATAAGTCACTGCTGCTTTGTTTCATTGTTCAGTTGACATGGCTTCAGCTATTGAGTTTACAGTGGTTTCACTAACAGTGTCAGGTTATTGTTTTTTCTTTCACTCCTTTGCACTTCATCACTTTAAGATACTTCGGATTCACCTCCTGCATTGCCAGTTTCTAGAATCAGTAATATCACCAAGAGACAGTATTTCTCTCTTTTGGAGAATGGTGTTGAAAACCAAGATATAGGCTAAGAGTCTCACGTCTGCATTTTGATTGACACTGGACATTCTGACAGGAAAGCACAGTTACTCTAGTTGTCCACGCCCTCTTCTCTACTCTAGGCCTGGCGGCCACCCTTTACCATGCATTCTTTGTTCCCTCACTTACTGAATGAGACCTGCAGTGTCTATTTCCCTCATAGTATGTGGTTTCTCTACAGTCACTCTTAGAATACCCCCTTGTTTTTAATCTACCCTGGTTACCCTGTAGGAGCCAGCCATGATAAGCTAAATATGAACAGATCACCCAAAGGAAGTTCTTTACTTCCAACCATTATCACCTGCCACAGTAGGACTCAGCCATTGATAAGTTTAATGGAAGATTGAGTGTCAGTAGTTTCCCCTGAAGCAATACCTGGCTACAGGAAGGACTATAAACTAAGACTACCTGGGCACCACCCAAGAACAGACCATCCAAAGGAAATGCCTAATGTTCCAACCATTGTAGATAGAATCACCTGCCAGCACACACTCATTAGGGACACCCTAGACAAATGTCAGCCAATCAGGGGTCTTGAACCTTAGAAACCCCTCACCCCCACCTCTACTACTATAAAAACCCAACTCTAACTGAGCTCGGGCCTCTCCATTTATTCCAATACTTTGGACATGCGGAGAGACGGAGTTTGCAAACTGGCATAACATAAAGGCTCTTTGTTTTAACATACAGGAGTCATTCTCCTTGTGGGCTTTTGGGGGACTTCACAGATTTGGGCATAACACTCGAGGTAGGATCTAAGCTAACTGTCCATCAGAAGTTGTGCCTGTCACCACCCAAGGGCCAGGGGCTTAGTTTGTAGGTTGACTCTCTAGTTGCTCACAAGAATTCTGGTGTGTTCATTATTTTTCAGTTTTCCTGGGTGAGTGTGGTTGTATTTTCAATCTCCACTTCCTAAGACTCACCGTTGGGTTCTGAGAGCTTATTGATGAAGTCAGTGTCTGGTCAGAGTCCGTATTTAAGCTTCTGTTTGGGTGAAGATTGTACCCCGTGTGGACGCTTACCCCAGAAGGCCTTTTCCTGGCTGCTCTGGCCTTCGTTCTGTCTGTTTAAATTCTGATTCCCTGCCATTTGCTTGTGTTCTGGAGCTACCAGACTGTAATTACTCTCTGCTCAGATCTCTTCTGTTTCCATTATATCCCCGGGCGTGGCATGCCCTACTCTCTGCCACAGAGGCAGCTGTCAGGCAGGGCTGTTGACTCCATCCCTTTAGGGTAGTCTCACCACAGGACAGAGCTGCAGCATCTGTTGATGAGTTGGGTTCACTTACATTCAGGCTTTGCACACGAACTCTGGAAGGACTGCTGTGGCAGTCTCTGGTCTCTTGTGTTGTCCCTGAATCAGGGAAGCCTGCCTGTGATTCAGGACCAGGGTGTGAGAGAAGGGAGCCTTACTCTTAAGGGCACAGTAGCCTGGAACAGAGCTCTTGTAGTGACGGGGATTAAGAGTGGCCAATGTTGTGGACACTCCACCTCTCCCAGGGTGAAATTCTAATCCCAGACCCTATGCTTTGGGGAAAGCCCCTCTTCCTTCTGCTCAGTCTCTGGGTTCAGTTTCTGTAATGTGGAACAGGGAAGGAGGAAGGAAAAGGGAGAAGTAGGATGTGGAAGGAAAGCCATGGTCTCACTGTTAGGAAATTTGGTGGATTATACTGAAAGGTTATCTCTCCATTCACTTTGTGCCCTTGGACAATTTCCAGAGAGTTGAAATAATTTATTTTACTTTTATAATTCCCACAGTGCAGTTGTTGTTTGGCTTGGAGACAGGGTCCACCACAAGTCCCACCCATCCAATGTGACTTCATTTATCTTACCGTCAGGTTCCCAGCAATGAGCAGTATTCTTTCAAGGTACCAACGTCATTGGTACCACTGGCTGTTCAGAAGGCCCTTTGCATGGACTGGGGAC
The DNA here is from genome assembly GCA_028555095.1 of Dicrostonyx torquatus. Taxonomy (NCBI): domain Eukaryota; kingdom Metazoa; phylum Chordata; class Mammalia; order Rodentia; family Cricetidae; genus Dicrostonyx; species Dicrostonyx torquatus. The sequence goes on along the minus strand of JAQHUG010000103.1, from coordinate 5,749,233 downwards.
AAGACTGGCGTGGCCATTATTTTCACCTCTGGCTGTAATTCGGGTCACCTGTGCTTGTCCCACACTCATTCTAACATTTTGGTGACCATGCTACAGTCATCCAAGGCTTTGTCAGCCACCTGATCAGATGTGAGCCTCAAGCAACATCTGTTCCGTGTGAGAGAGAATGTGCTTTCAGTGCAGCAGACGGAATTTGGTCAAATGTGGAGAGTGTCTGAGCCCGGGAGATCTCGTCCAAGTGTGAATGCTGGCACACTACTCTCTCACTCCAGGCCCTCTGCACGCTGCTGTCTAATTTGAGTCCAAGGTCTTCAGGAAGATTTGCATGTCACTGGAGTCTCACTGGTTCTGTTTGCATGCCATGTACTCTGTCTGGTGTGCCTTTTCTGTCTTTCAGCCTTGATGGACTTATATTTTCCCTCCAGGACCTTGGCATCACTACTTCTTCTTTAGTCTTTTTTATTATTATTATTATTACCATCGACACTGGTGTCCATTACAAGATTTCTTCAAGAGCCTTTCTGGATCACCAGTCTAAGGTGGGTTTCTTCCATCTTGATAGTTCATTCACTGTTCTCTGTTTAGTATCAAGTTGTCTTCACTCTCAACCAGAGCGCCGCTTCCATAAAGCAGGTGGCATATGTTTTAACGTGTTGTCTGTTTCTTTTCCTAGGTACCTGGTACAGTGATTGTCATCCTGTGGGAACTTAATAAAGCCAAAATAAAAAAAAGAATAAGAATGTAGCATGGAGCCAATGTGTGGTTTTCCATTTATGTCTTGAAGGTAGACTTTCTCTGTGGGATGTTTCAGGAGCAGGGGTCTAGCTGAGGGTGGGACGTTTCAGGAGCAGGGGTCTAGCTGAGGGTGTATGCTGCCGCTGTACAGTTGCAGTCATTCATTTTGCTAACAGATGCCTCCTTATCAGAATTAGCTGATTTTTTTTTTAACCAGAGGAATAAACAGTCCAAACAAAAGCAATTCAGAACACAGTCAGCTGTGGAGGTTCTGTGTTTTAGGTCTACCTTGACCCTTGACTGTGAAAAGCTTCATGTATATTCATGCTGCATTCAGTTATGATACCCAGAGAAAGGCATAATTAAAATCATAACACCGTGGATGACCTCATAAATTTGTGACTGCAACATCCACGGAAGATTGTGACTGGAAGAAGGCCTGCAATCTCTAAATGATTCTGGCTTTGTCAATCTGAACAAATCCCAACCTTTATCCTTTTCACCAATCAAATGAGTGTCCCCTCTCTACCATGTGATTCAACATGCTTTTGGAACTAAGATGTATTTTCTTTTCTAATTATTGGGCTGATAAATTCTATCATCGCTGGCTTAGAAATCAATCTTATGAGACACACAGGAAGATGGCTCCCTTTGCAGCAAAGATGTAGGACTCCGCAGTCTGTGTTACGAGGTCATAGAAACATGACACTTGATTACCACACGTGAGGGATGATATTGCACACATGAAGTACTGTGCTCTCCTCTGCTTGCTCCTCACATACTTCATGTGAAGAGCAATGATCACGTATTTGTTTTGGCACCAGGACCAGGTGCAACCCATCTCACAGTGCCATGAGTAGGTGCAGAGGCCAGGTTACCCTAAACAGGCCACAGAGATGGCTTAAGACATCTCCCTTTTCCTCCCACCAATCCTGATGTTAGGTAGAAATGTGAGCGTGGGCTTCCAAAATTGTTTTGAATTTATGACGTTCACACGGGAAGACCCATGTGTCAAAGAATCCTTGTCAGGAACGTCTCCAAACATATGGAAGAGGTTGAGGGCAGATTCATTTACTCATTTATATCCACCTTGATTTAACAATACTTAACAACTTAGTGATCGCCACCATGCGAAGCTTCATATTGAAATATTTCAGTGCGCATCTTATGCGAATATGAGCATCACTGACTATAACTCACATCCAGGTCCACTATCAACAATTTTCAGGTATCACTTATTTTAAAATCAATTTTCCCAATTGGCTAAAAATATATTTTATATATCATCTTTTCCAAGTCAGAATTATTTTGAGGCCACGCACTGACATGCTGTTTCCAGAAGCTTTTACAGTTTAGAACAGATCCCATTGCACTGTTGTAAGATTAAGCTGTGGCCTCATTCAAAGCCTTTCTGGTTCCTCTAGGCTTGGTTGAGTCTACGGTGACAGTCACTTGCAGACTCCTTCTTCACAAGTATCAGAGTCTACACACAGTGCCTCAAGTGCTCCACCACGGATGATGCTGGTTTATACAGTTCTTTAACTTTACAATTTATATTTTGGAAAGTAGAAGCTATTTTGCATATAATTAAGATGATCTGCAGGATCCCACATAGTGATATGCATCAGTTTGCAGGGATAATCTAAACCAATGACTGCTGACAGGGGACACACAATTAGATATCAGATAAACAGGACTAGCTAAGGGGATAGGGAGATTCCAGCGTGCCCCTAGCCTGGCAGTATATTTGCACACAAGGATTTTGAGCTTGGTTGAGAGCATGTCAGATGGTTTGGGACCGCAGCACTGAAGTGCCCACACCCTCTGTTCTAATGTATGGGAAACCCCAGGCTATCATGCAAATAGTTAAATAGCAGTACGCGAAGCCTACAGCCCTCTTGCCTAGTCTGTTGTTATTTTCAACTGTGACAACTATCCATTTATCTGTTTGATTTAAAAAAATAAATAAAAAGGTCCTTGCTTTAAAAAGCCTCTAGGCACTAAACAGTAAAATTGTTCAACAAAATACTTAAATCAATTGACACCAGCATCTTTAAAAACACAGCAAGTCTCAGAGTGACACAAAGCAAATATCACTCCCAGTACAAGATTTCCCGTGGCTACGTTAGGTTTTAAAAGCAGGTCCTAGAGTAGAGTTTGTGCATGCGCATGCGTGAGTCTGGTGACGCAGCGAAGGCGCACCATAGGTGGAGAAGGAGCCCCTTCTCCCAGTGTGGAGAGCTGGGTAAGTAGTGCTCGGAAATCACCGCCGCTCCAGTCTTTAGCTCCTCTTTACTGCTGGGCGAAGAAACTACGTGTAGGCAGTATGTAAGTCTCATGAGAGGCCTGTGAGGTCTGCCTCCACTTACTTGCGGAAACGAGACTATGTGAGCCAGTGACAACTGTCCAGTCTCACCCGAGCTAGTTCATCATCACGCTCACATCTGGACGGGTTGACTCCACAGCCTTTGCTTTAACTTTTGATTTCTTAGATCTAACTTTAAATAAATAAACTATATTCAGTCAGCCACTTGATACATTATACATACGGTATGTGTGTGGGGGAGAGGGACAGAGGAGTGGAAAAGAGGGAGTGGGAGAGAGACAGATATAGGGAGGGACGGGGATGGGGGAGGAGAGACCTATCAAGTATCAGGCATTTTATTTGATGGGTCTCTAGAATGCAATCAAAATTCAAATCATGAGGTTCCTCAATTCAGGCTGACCCCATTTCAGGTGACCCCGATTTGGAGTGACCCCAGTAGTACAGGTCTTTGATCTGTATATAAAGCCTGCCAAGGGGCTGCATGCCAGCAAGCTACATAATTGCTTGTGTTGACTTTGGAATGGGCAATCTGGGCTGGCTGCTGCACGGATGGACTCCGTGGTAATAACAGTTCATGGCTCATTGGAGGTGTGTTAAAACTGATCACGGTGCAGACGATTTACAAACACAGTCCAGGAGGGTGATTCTGTAGAAATGAGTGACAGGAGAATTGAGAAGCAAGGGGTTAACTTGGACAAAACCTCCTGTGGAGACTGTTCATGTTTGACACTTTCAGGAACATAAGCTAAGCACAACCAGAAAAAAAAATCCTACTGTACCAAAACACAGCTAGGTTTCCAGTGTTGGGTGGAAGGATTTTCATTAGGTGAGAAAGTGCTTTATTTCAAAGGGGTCCTGTTCCCGTAATAGCTGGAAACAGGAAGAATTCTGTCCACTGGTGCACACAGCACACTTATAAAAGTATAGAGTATAAGACGGAAAGGCCCTTGAATTCAAAAATAAAAGACCAATAAAGCAGCATTGCTTTCTGCCGTCTAAACCTTTACATGATCAAATTGCTTTTTTGTAGTGTATCACATTTTCCCCTCCTGTGGGAAGTCTCTGCCGTCGGGAGTTTCTCATACTTCCTCAGCCCCACATGGACTTCCAGAGCTAAAGGACTTTCTATAGACATGCACGCAGTCTTGCTGTCATGGTCACTCTGCTGCAGGCCTGTGGACTGGCTTTAGAGCCACCCCCAGGCTTATGTGAAATGCCACATGAGCTTCATAATGGCATCCATAATATAAGATCCTCAGGCAGCGTGACAATATGTCTCTGAGCACTCATCTTCCCAGACAGACTGTATGGCCTCTGTGGTTCCGTCTATAGATTGCTCAGGACATGACCTGTCCCCCAGATAGAGAGACAAGAAGAACTTGACTGTGGGGCTGCTGAACTTCACCATGGTTCAAATCAGCCTGAGTGCTCCAGCCATCGGCTCAGCTCCCTCTGTCCCACCGTTTAAGAAGTGAAATTATGACCTGTCCTGTGTGCTGTAAGCCTGCTACGTGTAGCACTGTCAAGGGAGAAGGTTCTGGGAAGTTCAGAGAGCATGGTGGTGGGCATAACCAGCCGGAAAGTTTTGTGGTGTTTCTCCTGCTTTTGTCTTAAAAAGTTGATTTTTTTCCCCCAAATAGGAGAGGGCTTTGACAAAACAAAACAAAACAAACAAGCAAAGACACACCCCACTATGAAGGGGCACATCACTGTGAATTTTGGGGTTTCTGAAGAAGACTGAGATTGTCCAGGGGCTCAAGGCTTTGATCTCTCTACCTCTTTTCCTCTCATCAAAAGAGAGCTCCAGACTGAGGATCCAGCTCCCCATTTCCATGGAAGGCCCTTGGGGAGGGCTGGGTTGTAGAACAGGGAATTCTCCAGGCCATGGGTACTTCACGCGCTGTTCTTTTGACCCCTAGGAGCTTAGACATTCCCAGCACCAAGGAAACACTCCCTCCAGCCCCTCCTGGATGGGCTCATCTCCATCCAATGGGCTGCCTGAGGACAGCCGCTTGTCTACTAAGTCATGTTTTAACGTCACTAATTCATTTGTCTGCGCCTTTTGGTCTACCTTTGTCTTCATGGAAATAGGGGAAGGAGGGGAAACGGGTTATGCTGATGTGGCTCTGGACGTGGGAGACTCAAAGCAGAGTTGGTGAATGGCGTGTTTGAGCAACAGAGTCACACTGTGGTCCTGCCTGCCTGTCTTCGCAGCCTGCCCCCACCCGCAGTGCCTCTTCGCAATTCCCCAGTATGTCAGCTTGTTACCTGCCTGGTTCTGGCGGCTCAGCTTTCAGCTGCTCCCCTGGGCCTCTGTCTGGCTTGTCAGTGGGCTGCGTCAGCATCACGCCACACTATCTCCCGTTGGCCCAATGCTCAACGCCTGACGGGCCAGCCCTCTCTCCCTTCTCTGCTGAGGCCAATGGGAGTCCAGGGAAGGTTTGGGTTACAAATGAAAATAAAATAAATAAGTCATACTCCTGCACTCAGGAGCCAGGGAGAAGCATCTTCATGGCCTCGTAAATCTTTCCTTTTAAATGTGTCCTTCTCTTTCTAGGTGCCCCTCCCAACTCCTCACTCCCTTGGGCTGGCGGCTGCTCACAGTGCAAGGAATACAAAATGAGATGCTGGGAACAGCACCTCCCATTGGGAGTGTGTGTGTGTGTGTGTGTGTGTGTGTGTGTGTGTGTGTGTGTGTAGCCAGCAGTATAGAACACATGGCAGTACCAGCCTGCTGCTGGTCCCTACCCTGATCTCCAGACTTTTCCCATAAGTCAGTCCTTTTCAAACCCACTACCCCCATTCTGAGTTAACTATACCGTCTCTGTTTCTTTATTTATTCCTATTCAGTGGAGGTGGTGGGGATTAATGTCATGCCTTATTTAAAGAGCCTAGATGTTTTTCTTTAAACCTTTAGTCTATAAGACATTTTGTTAAAGCTTTTTGCTCCTCGTCTTCGTGCAAGCTTTTGTTCTGTTTAAAGACAAGTACCTTAAGACAAGGGACCTTATTATTTCCTGCCCTGAAAGTGTATAAAAGTGCCTGAATGTCTGGAGAGAGACCCAGACCTCCTGAAGACAGAACAGGGTGGGCACTGAGGGAGACACTCTGAACAAATTCTCCGCCTACTTCGCAGTTGCCTCTGTGGTTTTTACCAGGGTCCAACCTGTGCATGGCCAAGCCTTGACCTTGTAGGTGAAAGTCATCTAAGGGAAGCAGGCCCAAAGAATGACGAGGGCTGGGTGGAGAAGGTGTGCTAGAGAAGGCAATGCTGGGTGTGTATGGATACCTCAGGACTTTTTGTCTTCAAGTTTTTTTGTCCTAATTGTAGGCTAGGTTAGGCAATCCTCTTTGACTGCTGTACCTCCACTCTCTTCCCCACCACATTTGACACAGAAAGAGAAAACAGCGCCTAATAAACTTGGAGGAGAATGGGGAGGCTGTATGGGAGGGGTCTGAGGGAGGAAAGGGAAGGAAGAAATAGTATAATTAAATCCCAAACAAGCAACAGTGGCTAAACTGAAACACAGTTTTAAAATATTTTTACTTGTATTTTATTCTTGTTAGAGCCAAATGTTCAGGTTTTTCTCAAAGTTCTTGATATTTTCAAAAATTAAAACAAATTTGTTGTAGAAGAAGGAGAAGAAGGAAAAGGAGGAGAAGGAAAAGAAGGAAAAGGAAAAAAGAAACAGTATCATCTCTGACGACTGGGAAAACCGGAAGTAGACATGGAGGCAGGTCTGTCCTTTGGGACAGTAGGGTTGAGCACTGATGATTTGGAAGACAGGTGCTCACAGTTTCCTGTTACCCAGAAAGATGCCACCATAGTCAGAGCCATCCGTGCATGCTTCTGTCACTTTCAGCTCTTTCAAGGGCTTCCATGGTATGGTTGCCATGCTGGTATAGTGATGAGAGATTTATGAACTGCGATTAGGGTAATCACCAAATTCCTTTTAGGCCCAGGATGGAAAGGATTCCTTACTGAAGAGTCTCCAAGTGCTTCAAAGAGATAGATTTGCTGCAAGGTCGATGAATTGTAATCTTAAGGTCTCTCACTTACGAGGCTCCGTATCCATGGATCTGAAGTTGGCCAAATAATACCCACACTGAGCAGAGGGTTTGCCCAGAGAAGGAAGAGCTCTAAGAAGGCTCTGTCTGAACAAACTTTATCTATCTATCTATCTATCTATCTATCTATCTATCTATCTATCTATCTATCTACTATCATCATCTATCTATCTCTATCTGTCTATCTTCTGTCTATCTGCCTGTCTATTTATCTATCTACATTATCTATCTTTATCTTTGAGATAGGGCTTCTCATTGTTTTTCTGACTGTCCTGTAACTTGCTCTATAAACTAGGCTAGCCTTGAATTTAGGGATGTGCTTGTTTCTACCTTCTGATTCCTGGGAATAAAGGTATATGCCACCACAGCTGGCTGAATAAAATATTTCTACCAGGATTCTAGGGTGCTATGTATTTGGAGTAAAGTAAAGAAGTACCAGTGAATGAGCTTTGAGTAGACAAGCCTCCCTTCACTCAAAGACTTCCTGCCCTATACAAAGTGGCACCAAGAGACAGGAACAAAACTGGTCCCCAAGGAATTTATGTTGCCTCTCGCTGGGGATTGTGGCTAGAGGATATTTCTCATAGGCTGTCAATAAGATCTCTGAAGATGGCACTTTGTGTGCAGGGAGTAGGTGAATTTGAAATATACCCAGCCAGAAGCTACCTTGTCGAAAATGCCTCCAAATCTCATATTTCATCTATATGAGAGACAATGGCTCTAGTGAATTCTGAAGCAGAAGGATGCCCTTTCTAAGCTGTGAGTGAGGAAAGGACGCATTTGAACAACAATGAAAGAGCAAAGACAAAATTATTCTATCTCCTTCCGTAAAACATAACCACTGTCACACGAGGAAATGATGAAGGTATGCGGCCTACAGTGTGGGGACGGACATTAGAGAGGTGTCGCACGAGGAAATGATGAAGGTATGCGGCCTACAGTGTGGGGACGGACATTAGAGAGGTGTTGCACGAGGAAATGACAAAGGTATGCAGCCTACAGTGTGGGGACGGACATTAGAGAGGTGTGTCAGAAGCTGAGTCACAAGATGACTGCGTCCTTTTTCAGGATTTATAACATATGCAGGATTTGCTCACTACAAATACCCTAGATTTTGTTTTCTTATTCTAAACGTATGTACTTTCTTATATCATGTTTGTCTTCTAGTCCGATTTTCCTGAAAGATACAAGTTCTGTGACTGCCAAGTATTACAAAACCCACACTAGCCCTTGATACGTCCAACTTCTGCTAGCTGCCAGTGTTCACTGGTATTCTTCTGTGGATGAGAAGAAAATCCAGTACCAACGCCGTGTTCTCAGTGTACTGGGCTGTGTTCTAGCTTGTAGCCTGATCTCAAGTTCAAAGATGCTTGCCGACATGGGAATGTTCACCAAGGTTGCAAAGCTCTGTGATCTGGAATAAGGTACAGCGTTTGGGATTTGGGGAGAATGGGAGAAGATGCAACCTCGCATTCCAGCGCCAATGTTCCATGCTCTTCCCTCTGAAATGAGCACAGCATTCATAATAAGTGGGAACTGTCAGTATTGTCATCTGCTGTGGCACCTGGGTCCTGTAGCCCTCAATCTTTCCTACCGTAGCCACTTCTTCATGAGCATGGCTTATAATTTGTCAACATATATATACCTGACCTACATATTTCTTCCTTTTTTCCCACTCAGATTCATAATGAATGTATACTCAGGACTAATTTAAGAAAAAATCCATCATGAAGTTCTTATGGTAAGTGTAAGAAAATGAGTTTATAAAAAGGAATCTTCAAGTGGATTCCATCTATACAAAGATATTCACACCCCATATATAATTTCTTAAAATTCATATATTCAGATTTAATGAATACGGACTCATATTAACAACAGACAAAGTGTAACAAATAAGAGAGCCGACTTTTATCTCAGAATGGAGAAATGAAGTAGAACAAAGATATTTGAGATCTGAAAATTGAATATATGGGCTAAAGGGGGCTTTGTTGTCCCCAAATGTCTCAAGGGCACCAAACTGAATGAGAACTCTTGGAATGTGTTTTAGGTGGCACATGTACTCCTCCTTAGGAATCAGAAATATGGCCAAGGCATCCTCACACGTTACTATAAATGCGCTTGCATCTACACGCTCCTGCATAGTATGTTCAAAACCCATTCTCATTCATTCATGCCCCTAACAGGAAGCCCCTTGAGGAGCTACAGACACCAGGCTTCTCCCAAGGGAGCACCTCCTACTTTTGGCACATAAACTGCCCTAACTCTTGGCAGTGTCTTCCTCATTGACTGTGCACCCACCCCACTCATGAAAATGTGCACTAGCTGGGTGCAAATGCTATTCTGAACAATAATGGCTTGGAGCATAAACTTATTTATTCATTCATTCTGCTGAGTCACTGTCACTCTGGATCAACAGTCTGGGCCTGGGAAGGACCGGCTGGGAAGGAAGGTCCCTTTCCTGTGCAGAGCAGCAGGGGCTCCAAGGCGCTGACAAACTTCTAGTTACCATCCCTTTCTTTCTGTCTCCATTCATGCCCTCCCTCTGGCTAAAACTGACCTTGTTTGGAGGATGGATTTAAGGATTCAGGCTTTAGTTCTTAATTAGTTTTTCTTCTTCTTCTTCTTCTTCTTCTTCTTCTTCTTCTTCTTCTTCTTCTTCTTCTTCTTCTTCTTCTTCTTCTTCTTCTTCTTCTTCTTCTTCTT
>JAQHUG010000103.1:5717492-5734072 GCA_028555095.1 Dicrostonyx torquatus | reverse complement strand
TTTAAGTATACTGTTGAACCTCTAGTAATTTTTACTTCAATTAGAATTTCCATTTTATTTTAAGAATTGCACATGTGTTTTCTCTCCTTAGGAGCGGTCCTTTTGATGCGACACTGTCATCTTGCTCACTTTGGTTCTTTTAGCCACAGTTTGCTATTTCCAGTATATTGATAATTGCTACTAGGAAATCTATGCCATCAAATATGACATCAGGCCTCTCACATAGTCCATCTTACCGAGTATTTTTTTTTCCCAGGGTGTATTTTTCTGTTACTTTATGTGTGTCTTTTTCTTTCTGTGAGAAATAATATGTTTTAAATAATATATTGAAGTGTTGCTGAGAGGAAATTTCATTATTGTTTGCTTTTACTCACCTTGTGACTTGCTGGGTCATTTTAGTGAAATTTATTCTCTTGTGTCTCAACCTTCTTCCCCTGCACCATTGCCTTTGGAGATGCTCAAGGATATATCATTCGGTATGCCACTGTCACCCTGGAATGACTAGTTTTGACAGGGCCTTTTTGATTGTACATCTTTCCTTAACCACACTCAGCTGTGGAATACAATTAATTGCCAGTCAAATGTTCTATAGTTTTCAGCAATACCTTGATCATAAATTGCCTCACAGATGAATAGAATAGATTAGGCTCCTTTGAAGGAAGGCTCTGAAGACAGGTATGTGCTGTTTTTTACCTCAGGAGGGTAGGCTCTTCCTTATTTCTCTACAACAAAGGAGCTGCCCTACGGCTTGGTCTGTATCTCCAGTGACTATCCCTTTCCTGCCTTACCCTCACAGCCTTTGTTTTGGAGAACACCTTCAAACCTTGCTGTCAATGAAGGAAGCTTCCCTAGGGAGGGATTTAGAGCTTTATTTTGAATGGCCTGTTCAAATGGTTCAAATGGTTCTGGTAAGACCAGTGTGCCACATTCTCCTGCTCCAGGCACTTCTCAGTGAGTGACACCCTCACTTTTTATTATTAATTATTATTATTATTTATTATTAATAAAATATATTTATTCTATGTATTTTTTGCATCATGTATCTTGATCCCATTCATTCCCTATCTCTTCTCATCTGCCCTCCTCCCCGAATAAAACAAAATTAAAGAGAAAAAAATGAAGAAAATTAAATGAGATTTTTTTTTTTAAAAAAGGGGAGGAATTAAAAATCTTGGGTTGCTGTGCGACCCAACAAGTCACTTTGTATATTCCTCGGTTTATACATCTCCACTTGCAAGGGTTCATTGTAAAGAGCCGTTGGTCTGATTTGAGGTCCTGATCTCCACTACATGTTCGATACTGGGCCCCACTAGGACTCTTCGTAGACATCATACTGGCACCCTGTGTTGTGGAGATCCTGCAGCTTTGGGTCTGTGCTTCCAGTCCCTTCACGTGCTCCAGCAGACCATAGACAGGGTGGATGTTGGGGCAGGTCAAGTCATAACCCTGGGTCTGGGCCTGGGCAGCTGTAGGGTCGGCCTGCCCCGTGGGAAATGGGAACAGCTGTCCCATGTCCGTGACTTCAGGTTTGGCTCACCCACACCTTTGCTGATGGGGTTGGATCTGGCGGGGTGCAGGCCTGCTCTCTTGAGTTTTGCAGCGGTGGTGGCTGGGGATAGCTTTCCCATTCTTACGACCACAGGGCCATCTCTCCCACCTGCCCCAGGCATTGGTGGGAATGGGGGAGAGCGTCTTTCCCTGCCCACGCTACTACAAGACAGATGAGCAGTGGGGCAGCTCTCCCATGCTCACGTCTTCGGGCCACATCTTCACCCACAGCTGCCCTAAGGGAGTCGACTATTGCGCTGCTCTGGTGAGGTGCAAGGCCTGCTCTCCTGACTGCTACAGCTGGTGGGGTTCAGCTCTATGACCCCAAGGTCAGCTCTCCCATTGCCCCACGCGTTGATGGTAGGGCGAGGACTTCTTTCCCTTGCCCATGCCGCCACAAGACAGATGAGAAATGGGGGCAACTTTCCCACGTTCATAACGTTGGGGCTGGTTCACCCACCCTGCTAACTGGGTTGGCTCTGTTGTGTCGCCCTGGAGAGGTATGGGGCCTGCTTTTCCAGGGGTTGCAGCTGGTGGGGGTCAGGGATGGCCCTCCCTCTCTTATGACCACAGGGCCAGCTCTCCCATCTGCTTCGGGCATTGATGGGCAGGGGGCAACTCTCCTTTGCCCTGGCCACCTAAAGGCAGATGGGTAATGGGGGCAGCTGTCCCATGCTCATGATTTCGAGGCTGCCTCACCCACACCTCCCCTAACAGGGTGGGCTCTGTTGTGCTGGCCTGGTGGGGTCCGGCGCCTGCTCTACCAAGTGTTGCAGGTGGTGGAGGTCAGGGGCGGCTCTCCTGCTCTTGAGACTGTAGGACCAGTTCTCCCACCTCTCCCAGGTGTTGATTGGTGTGTGTGTGTGTGTGTGTGTGTGTGTGTGTGTGTGTGTGTGTGTGTGGCATCTCTCCCCCGACCGGGTGGCAGATGAGGGGTGGAGCTTATAGAAAGCCAACTAGAACATTTCCCATTAGCTATTTGGTTATTAGATGAGTTGTTTCTATTTCTCTGTAGAAGACTGGAATAGTTTTCACCTTAAATGTCAGCCACTAAGTTGTGCACACTCTAGGCTTTTGAGTTTTGTTGGTTGCCTAATGATAAACATGGAATATCAGGTTTCAAAGAAAGAATTAATAATGCATTCAATTATGATCAGTGTAGTCAAGTCTTTCTAGGGTGATGCAGAAAGCACTTAAGCATACTTTACAGGAACCAAGCATCATGCCCCTGAGAGGAAGAGGTGAGGGAGCTGGATGGAGTCCAATCTGGCCCAATGTTATCCCCCAGAACTTAATTTTGTAATGAACGTTTAAAATCTGTTTAGCTTGCTCACCCATTTTCTCCTCTTAAAAACAAGAAATGCCAAATGTGGGAAGGAAGTGAAGAAAGAACACCACCTCTGCTGTTTACACTGTTTAAATGCGCTGCCTACCGAGTGGTACTGTGCTACAAAAGCAACCGGTGCCCCGGGACTCCCGGAGCACTTGGGTCAGAGGAGCCAGAAGGTCTCTCCAGGTCTTCACAGTGTTGATGACTTTCCATCAGCAAGAGAGCGTTCTCCAAAGCCATACCACCAGGCTGCCAAGAAGCAGCCCTGCTGAGCCTCTTTAGTAAAGAAAGCAGAGCCTGCTCTTCCCTATGCTGAGGTCATTATAAATTCATCATTCCCAGATGCTGTCAAACACATTCCTACCTCTCCGGGTTGTGCTTTGAAAACTGTGTAGCCTGGGGCTTGGATGACGGTAGTGCGAGTCGGGAAACTATTGCCAAAGTCAAAAAATGGAAGAACCATTTTTCTTTGTTTCAAACCTGCCGTCCCAAAGGATTTCTTTTATTATTTTCCCCCCGTTAAATTACATCTCCTAATTAGGTCATGCCACTGGAGGTGACCTACATTTCAGAAGCCAACAACACCAGAGAGGCAGGGAAGAAGGTAGGAGGGGAAGGGGGGCTTCAAAATAGTTTCAAATTCAGCCTTCCTCGGGTGTTTCACTGTGAAAGAAGAGTTCATGAATGATCCTTAAATAAGAGGAGGGCTTGTCAGTTCACCACAGTATTCTGAAGGCTGTCTAGCCAGGTTCACTGTTCATCTCCGTTCATTCACCTGTGTTCAGAAGACATGGTGCATAAGGATGTAGATATAAATGATGCTTGGCTTTAAATTAAAATGATAGAGTTGTCACGCACATATAAAGAAAAGTTAAGAAACAGGAGACATTGTGATAGGGTTCTATCCTTTATACATTGCTGTTAAAAAAAAAAACCCACCTTTATACATTGCTGTTAAAAAAAACCCACCACAATAACCCATAATGTAGTATTTTAGAGCAAATCTTTATTATCTCATATAATTTTTGTTCATTGGAGTTCAATAGTAGCTTAAGATCTTAGAAGGCAGAAGTAGCAAGATCTTAGCTAGGGTATCAGTTATCAACAGACTTGCCTGGAGTGAACTGGACCCACTCACATAAATGATGAGTTTGACTTATATTAATTAATTAGTTAACTTTTTTATTTTCTCAAGACAGGATCTCACTCTGTAGAGTAGGTTGGCCTCAAACTTGTGATCTTCCTATGTCAGATTATCAAGTGCTGACTACAGGCATGTAATAGCAGACAAGACAAGTTGATGACGATTGTTGAATGGCACAGGACTTCCTGAGGGTGCCAGGGGATGTAACACTGCTTTTCATGGGGCAGCAAGACAAAAATCTGAAATGTTCCTCGACACTTATTAGAAATAACTAATTTAATAACACCTGTTAGGTATGAACTAACTTTAACGCCTTAGAAATAACACATCATTTCCATAGTATACTATGTGTGATATAGGCGAGTCCCACAAATGTAGAAAGAGACTTGTACTAAGACATCCCGCCTATGTGGACAGTGCAGGAGGTTGGCTACCATAAGCATCAAGAGCTCAGTTTAGGATTTAGGAACTAGAAGCCAAGAATTATGAGGTGACTATGGGTAAGATTAGCATATTATTTTCCCATGGCTAATGTAAGAAATTATTATAAACCAGACAGTTCAAAACAAATAAATGTGTTTTTCAGAGTTTTAGAGCCTAGAAATCTTATAAAATCAAGGCCTTTCCACTTTCATCAGAAGGCTTTAAGGGAATCATTGCTTATACCTCTCCTGGATTCTAGTGGTTTGCTGGTTTGCCTTACTTGACTTTGTAGACTTTGGTCCAATCTCTGCATTCATCTTTACATGAAATTTTTTTTATCTGTGTGCTTGTGTATCTTCTTTTTAAGATACCAGTCACTAAGTTTAGGCCTCACCCAATCTGGATTTAATAGAACCCCAATTAACCAATGACATTTTCAAAGACCTCCTTTCAGATGACATGCTAGGAGTGAGGACTTCAACATCTCTTATCAACTCACAATGGTCAAGAAAAGAGCTCTCTAGGAACAAGGTTGACATTCAAGTGTGGCTAAAGTTTGAGTGCAGAGAGAACTGTATCCTGGGTGACTGAGGTACGACTATAGGGGAAGAAGAAAATAAGAAATCATGAATTCTGTTCAGTGAATCACACACTAGTGAGTGGGCACTTCTCATTGCAGAGATGATTGGGCTTTAGTTTAAAAGATTAGGTTACTGTTAGATAGTGGAAGGCCTTCAAAAGCATGCCGAGGAGCTTGGATCCAGAAGGTATGATGCTGTGAATCACTCAACATCCTTTCTTCCTCCCTCCTTCCTCCTCCCTTTCCCACTTCTTCGCCACCCTCATTTTTCTGTCCTTGCAGAAGCCTAGATCATAACTTATATACAGTTGTATATACTGTAAAGTATGCAAGCATTAGTACACATTTAAATATGTCTAGATTAAACTACAGAACAATACCAGTAACCCCAAACACACTCAGCCATTATTATACCATGTAAATTACTGCAGTTCTCATATCTATGACCACAATGTTCTTAAATTTCATGTAAACAAAACCACATAGCATATACTCTTATGTCTAGTTCCTATCCCTCATCCTTATATGTTATCCAGGCTAATATGCATAACAGTCACTGGTTCTTTTCATTGCTGTACAGTAGCCTATTAGTTATAAAAACACATCATCTTTTATTTCTCCTTTCTATACTGTTTAAACCCATGTAAGACTTTTTGGTAGACAGATCAGTGAAGAGGGGGACTGTTCCTGACATGTGTTGTTGGGTAATAGATAACCTGAACTAGGGGCCTCAACTGGTATAAAAAGTTTTCTTTGGGGGAATATAAGGCTCACAAAGGGAGAATTTGCTGAGAATTGGGACAGAATACTAAGTGCCAACCATGAACATTCTGAGTCAGGAGTTTGGGCCTTAGAAATTGTTTGCTTCCAAAACAAGTCCCTCTCGTGATTTCTGTGGAGCTGGAAAGCATTGAGATGAACTTGAAACTAGAAGGTCTTATTAGTTTCTTTTACATTGATATTTGTTAATGTTGGCATGAAGTATGATGTTTTTCTCTGGAAATGGGAAGGTGGAAATCGATAGGGAAGCTAGAAGGAAGACTGAATGGCAGGTTGTAGATGCCAGAGGAGCAGTGGCCGTCGGTGAGTGTGGTGGGATTCTGAGGGTCACTCCTGGGCAGCTGAACAAAGGAAAGAGGAAGCTCATTTATTATCTGGAGTGGATGGCCAAGGCCGACCTGCTCTTCGGGAGATGATGTAGGCCTATGATAGCATCTAGATGGTCACCGAGGAAGACTGACTAATGCTAGCTCTTTCTCATCACACTGCTGTCATCTTCCAAGGCTGTAACCCTGAAATCATCCTACTGAACGGCTTTCTGTTGACAGCCAAGCCAACCCAGACAGGAAGTATAACCTTGATCCAAAATTTCCAGGCCAACTCAAGACCTCTTTCACATTAGGAATGGTTCTGAGGATCCTGGCGTATACCCACTCAATGACTGGACGATCTTGTTTAAACACGAAGGTTCTTAGTGTTTGCTGTGAACATGACTAGATTTTTAATCACCTTGGAGACTTATTTCTGTGGAAAGACAAAGTGTTCCCAGAGCAATCTAGCTGAGGAGAGGTGACCCACTCCAGGTGTGGATGGGAGCATCCCATGGTTTAGGCGTCAATACAAGTGGAAAAAGGAGGAAGCCAGCAGAACTCAGCATTTCCCTTTCTCTAGTTCCCGATCCACCTTGACGCAAGCAAACTCCTGTCTCCACAGCTTGAAGCCACTCTTACCGCCATGCCTTTCTCACTAGGATGGGCTGCACCCTTGAATTAGGTCAAAGGAACTGCTCCCTCACTTAAGTTACTTCTGGTCAGGTCTTTGGTCACAGCTCTGGGAAAAAACAAAACAAACAAATGCATGTAGTCTACTTTAATGTTCTTTAAAGACCTTACTTTTCCTGAAGTTAGCTCTCGGACTCTGGTGGCCAATCTTTCCTTACAGGTGGTTGAGAGCTTTCCCCACCAGTCTTTTCTTCTCTGGGACATGGAAGGCCAGTTCCATTACTCCCTCTCTATATATCCAATTTCCCAAAGCTTTAATCATTTTTTGTGCCTCTCATCTGGAAATATACGATTACATGCTTCACTAAAGGAAACTCTCATTTTCTCAACACTAAGTTAGCCTTGCTGGGAGTGCCTGAAGGGCCTGGCCTGCAGATGTGGCTCACTGTCATTCTAGATGTGCTCCTTACAATGTGAAGGTAATTGCCCTTTGGGGTGAAATCAGACTTCACTTTCCCGTGGTTTGGTTTGTTATCTCAGCAATGCTTGCTTTCTCTTTATCTCTCATTGGCCTTCTGTGAGCTGTAGTCTCTGGCAGCTTGGGACACTTGAGTAGGAAATGTCTGCTCCTCCAGATGTCAGTGGATCCATCTGTTCTTTCCTCAACCTCCAAACAATAAAAGTGCATAGCAGGATTTATCTTTATCGTGAGTGAACATTGATCATATCCCCAATATCTGGATTTATCAGGGAAATTTCTGAAGCATATTTTCACACCAAAGAAAAAAGAAACACCAGAAGATAAAAACAAACAGGAAAAGCATCAGCAACCCTGGAGAGAATCTAGGAAGCAGCTAAAGGACACTAATTCAAAGTGACAGGCTGCTAAGAGAGCTGCCCACCCTCTTCTTGACTCTGGGGATGTATGTGTCCACCCTATCACTGGCAGAGGCCATGAGTTGGGAGGGCTTATTCTTGCGATGGGAAAGATGGCCCAGAAGACAGAGCTGGACTTCATGTTCAGCCACTCAAGCTTCACCAAAGCAATGCATCTGACCATGCGGTCAGTCTTTATTCTGTTCCTCTGAGTATTTGAAGAATGACACGGGGAATTTCATTTGGCAAAGACTTTGCAGGCCAGGTAGGATAAGCTATGGCGTTAGAAGGACTGAAGATGATAGATCACTGTGTTCTGCCTAAACCCCAGGGTTTTTGTTGTTGTTGTTGTTTTCTTCCCCAGGGTTGTAACTGTAGTGAATGACACTGGGTTTGATAATGATCGTTCTCATTCTCAATGGGGCAGGTGCCTAGAGAGGCAAGTGAATCCTGAATCCTGAATTCCCTCACAACCATCAACCTTCCTCACTGTTGGGGAAGACACTCTGAACTCTTTGTTCAAAGCGTATCTGTAAGACATATTCTCTTTTCTAAGAAGGTAAGATGTTGTCTGGGTTTCTGTCCTGCCTGGTTCCCACAATCGTTAAGTCCCAAAGAATTCACACAGAGGTCTACATTAGTTATAAACTGATTGGCCCATTATCTCAGGCTTCTTATTAACTCTTATAACTTATATTAGCCTATTATTCTTATCTGTGTTAGCCACATGGCTCAGTACCTTTTCCAGCGAGGCAGTCACGTCTTGCTTCTTTAGTAGCTGGGCCAGGAATGCAGAAGGAACTTCCTTCTTCCCATAAATTCTCCTGTTCTCATTGACCCACCTATACTTTCTGCCTAGCTACTTGCCAATCAGTGTTTATTTAAAATATAATTGACAGAATATAGACAATTGTCCTATACCACTTGCCTCTCTCTCTTTTTTTTTAATAACAAGAACTCTGAATCTACTATCCTTTGTTTAGCTTTTCTCCTGACCATTATCCATAACAACTTGTAACCAACATTCTAAACAAAGGAAAATATCCATAGTCCATTTTTTGGGAATGTGGGTGTAGTTTTCCAGGCTACTTACTGCTGGCTGGGGGCACTGATAATCTTATGGGAACCTAAAGAAAATTTAGAATTATGATCAAGTCCTGACTGAAGTATCCTGTGAGGCTTGATCATCTCAGGGCACAGTCTTGAATCTGTTCTGGATGTTAAACTCTGACATCTGGGCCATCTGTTTCTATTGGAGATTTCTCAGGTGGTCTTCCTTGGTCAAACCTGATTTTTCTTAACTCAAAATAAATCCACAGCCTCTCATTTCATGTGGAAACAAAAGCAAAACCTCTTCTCCAAAGTAACATACCTTTTGACTTCAATTTTGAAGTCAAGGTAATTTCAAAATACCTATCTTGGATTAATTCAGCAGCATTTATAAATAAATACCTTTTAGCAGCTGTTGCTCCTTCCTCAGCATTCAAACAATTCAAAGAGAACACAATAACATACAGTATCCAGATTCTCTGTGTATTTTTCATCTTTACGTGGCTTTATTTTAACCTCTATTTCTTTAATTTTTACTTTTAATTTTTGGCTTTTGGAGACAGGTTCTCTGTGTATGGCTGTTCTGAAACTCCCTCTATAGACCAGGCTGTTTTTGAAGTCACAGAAATCTGCCTGCCTCTGGCTCCCAAGTGCTGGGATTAAAGGTGTGTGCCACAACACCCAACTACTCTCTCTCTTTTTTTAGTTATAAATTGATTGGCCCAATTGCTCAGGCTTCTTATTAACTCTTATAACTTATATTAGTCCATTATTGGATGCTGTTGTCCACACATTGGGACCACAGAAGAATCAAGATGTGGCTGTCCCATTGAATAAAGTACTGAGCCACATGGCTAACACAGATGAGAATAATGGGTTAATAATGGGCAATATAAATTATAATAGTTAATAAGAAGTCTAAGCTAATGGGCCAATCAGTTTGTAACTAGTGTAGACCTCTGTGTGATTTCTTTGGGACTTAATGATTATGGGAACTGGGCAGGACAGAAACCTCAGACAACAGTAAGATAGTTGATATAAGGGACAGGGAGCCAGAGTTGGGGTAATGTTCACGTCTCCTCTTGCTCCACCTAAGTTCAGCACTGAGCTTGGTTTCCCACTTGTGAGCTTCCCTGTCTTGTTTCCCAGGGAGGTCCTGAAGCCCAACACAGCAATAGCTGTGACAGTGACAGAGTTTTGTGTACCCCAAGGACATCGTGCTGAGCTGTGCTGCCTTTGCTACATTTGAGGAACTCTGTCAAATGATGATTTCCCTTTCTTAACTCTGTGAAACCGCTCTTGCAGCACCCGCTCTCCTTTGAGGATGCAGAATGCAACTGTGCGCTGCCACATCACGCCATCCAAACCAGCGCTTCCAGGCAGTGATGCAGTTCACATTTTGGCAAGTGGTTTATCTGGCTAGAACCATGGGCAACCTCTCTGGAATAACAGTTTGATTGACTGGGTTATGGCAGACCTAAAGGAACACATCTTGGGACTTATTTGGCTCAGAGAGGCCTCAAGCTCCTCACCTCCTCTTTCTTAAGGTGTGAAATTTTGCTCACTGCAGCTGTCTGAGACAATGAGGATTCTTCCTTGGTAGGCGTGTGCTCATTAATGGTAGTCTTTAAAGGACAAGGCCTCTGCTCCCCTGAAGAGGGTGTGAAAGAGACCTTGAACTACGTGTAATTCTTAGGTTATTTTTAATCTGTTTTAATTGAATTGCAACTTACATTCAGAAAATGTTTGTAATGTAGTGTATGGCCAGAACAACTTTCAGAGAATGAATCCAAACAGTAGTCTTGCTTTAACTGTATGAAAAAATGGAAGAGCCTGGGGTTCCTGCACTCCCTTGGCCCCCTTTCTTCACTTCCCAGTGGGTTACTACTCTTCTAATTTATGACACCAGAGACATATAGTTTGTTTTCTTTACAACCATACAGAGTAAAATGGCGACCGGTGGTCTGTGAGTGTCTGGCTTCATTCGTTCAGTATTGTGGCTGTGACACTGGCCTGTGCACCGCACCTTCTAACAGTTCATGCTCTCCATCTGATGTTCTGTACCTCTACTGTACACAGTTTAATTCTCTGTCTATGACTATTTGGGTGGCTTTTGCTTTTTTGTGCCTTCTTTTGATGTGTCTCTAAACGGTGTGTGCCCCAATGTCACACACATGTCTGTGCATGTATGTTGCTTTATTCTCTGTAGTAGTCCAGAGGCCACAGAATATTTGCCTTTGGGTTCAGGTCTGGTTTCAAATATTCTGATTTCTAATATATTTATTATCCCAAATTGCTATACTTGAATCTACCCAACCAATTATGTTTCTCACAAAACTTGCTTTGTAAACACTGGCATTTTAGTGTTACAACTTTCAGGTGGACATTAAGTATATGTCTTTCAGAGAAAATTTAAATCACATAAAAACCAATTTGCATCATTTATATAGAATTTGTATCTATCATACATAAATATGGGAGCAGTAGAAACATTTATTTGCTAGGAGCCATCTTGATAAGCGTATTGTCTTCAACTCACACTGTTTTTTAGGTGAATCTTTCGTTTACAAAAAGGAAACAATGTATTTTTGAAGCTAGTATGACTGGATATAATACTGGCAATTTTTGTAGTGCTTGAGTACCATGAGCATTCTACCTCTCAGACTTTTGAAAATTATGTATATTTGTGGACATACAGGCACGTATGTAAGAATAATAATAATCAAAAGAGAGTTTGAGACGGGGTATGGGAGCCGTTCAAGGGAGGGTAGCTAGGAGAGACGGGAGAGAGAAAAGAGACAATTAAAAACATTATAAAAGACAAAACAGTTTATTTGTCTTCTTAATTACATACATATGTTTAATATACATTAATATATAACATATATTGCTATATTATATTAAGAGAACATTTAATGCACCAATGCACTATATCTTCCATTGCACATTAATAGAATTAATATATTATATACCATGCAATTCAAAACATTAAAGCTTATTTTACTGGATTAATAGCTAACTGTCCCTGGCCAGTTTGAACTTTCAACCTGTCCTCAGGTACCTTAGCTAGGGCCACATAGGCAGCGTGACAAATTACCATGTACATCAATAGATGATGAACTGTAACTTGTGCCAGGATAGGACAAGACAAGCAGCTAAGTTAGTAAGAATATTTTTCTCTACAATTACAAGTCCTTTCTAACGTTTTCAAACATGTGAGCACACATTTGGAGCACGTGTTTGTTTTGAGTAAGAATCTTTTTTTTTTTTTTTTTTTTTTTTTTTGCATGAGTCACCAATGAACTACTAATGCAGTAATTAATTTCCTATGCAGCTATGGTTGGGAAAACAGTTTGAAACTGTAAAAATGCCTTGTAAAGAATGATTTAATTTAACTATTTAACATTGAGTATTATCCCCTTTAAACTTGAATTTATGGAAACTGCTTCTGTGTTGTTACCACACACAGCAGGGTAATTTAGTGAGGGGTTGGGGTGCGTGCCAGAGGGAAACAGATGCCTCCATCCAGTGGGGAAGGTGTGGAGCCATCCTATTCTCATCCACCCTTGGGATTTCTTTAAGCAGCCCCTTCAGATTCACCTGTCCTTGCTTACCCTTCAGAGAAGGTAAAACTGTGGTTGGAAAAGCAATGGTGCACAGACAGAATCAAAGGCAAAGACCATTTAGAAACATGAATCTTTATCAGTGTTAATGGCCAAAGATTGTGCTAAAACATTTGGGCACAACAATCCTGATGACTTGCGTTTTCTTGGCACATTCCTGTGCTCTCTGTCCCAGATCATGACCTTGCACAAGTCCCTGAGTCTGGAAACAGAGACGACCAGACTTTTATCACGTTAGGGATGCAAGCAGAACAATGTTATTGGAAGGCTCTTTATAGGAGTAAAGCATTGTCAATTTTATTACACTCTTGTAGAGCGAGTGGTAGATTCTCCCAGTCTGAATTGTGCTATCCTGGCTTGTTCTCTGTAGGAGCTGTGTTCGGTCTGTGGAGGAAGGTTTCGCTTGTGTCCATTCCATTTATATGCTTTGGAGTATAAACTTTTTGAACAAAGATTGTGTATGCTTTTTTTAATGGATTATACAGAGTGATTATCTAGATACATTGGAAAGCTTTATGTATTAAAAAAGGAAGCAGGCACTATTTGGTGAGCTACAACGGCTTCTATGTGCAACTATTGAGTCAGTTTTATAAGATTTTCTTTTTCTTAAGAAGTAGCAGTAACGGGCCAGGCGGTGGTGGCACATGCCTTTAATCCCAGCACTCGGGAGGCAGAGGCAGGTGGATCTTTGTGAGTTCGAGACCAGCCTGGTCTACAAGAGCTAGTTCCAGCACAGGCTCCAAAACCACAGAGAAACCCTGTCTCAAAAAACAAAAACAAACAAACAAACAAAAAGAAGTAGCAGTGACCTATGAGAAAATCGAATGCGTGTCTGTAAAGTGTAAAAGTCCGTAGTTAGGTACGAAGTCAGAGTTGAGAAGCTGCTCTCCTTGGCCTCTCAAAGCTATGTGAAGGATGCCGGGAAAAGGGCTTTGTGGAATGTACCATGTGCTTTCTCCCTAAGAGTTCCCTAGGATCCATGCAATTCCACTGGAACTGCCCAGAGAGGCTTAAGGTATTCAGACAGGGAATGGTCAAGTAAACAGAACCCAATGGCTAGCCCCAGGATATGTTTACCTACCTTGCTGCCTTCTTATTGCATCAGGACCAGGTTCTTCACAAGGACCTTCTCCTAGTGCAGCAGGACCCTTTAAGGAGGTGCTGCTGACATTATCTATCCCAAGGAACTGAACTTTCAGCAAGGTACAGGTAGCATGGAGTCTGGCGAAGCTAGTCTTTCAGACTGCGGCTGGGTGTCCCCTGTGAAGGGAGGTATACCTCATGCTTTCAGGGTTCCAGCCAAGGAGCTGCAGGGCTCAGAGCTCTCCTGAGGAACTCCAGGAAAATGACAAGCAACCCCCACCCCGAGGTCCCAGGTCCCCACTCTTGTCATTTTTATGCTTATCTAGTCCGATCCTCCGTCTCCACAAAACGGTTCACTTTTTGAAACACGTGGTCCTATTCTTTGCAGGTAACTGGCTTAAGAATAAAGTGGTTAAAAACAAGACACTAACAAGTATAAGAATCGCAGCAATGATCATGACTGGCCTGGACTGCGCCTCCTTAGTGTACATACAAGATGAGAGAGAGAAGAGGAAAGGAAACAGAAGTCTCTGTCTGGGGAATGTGGTTTGAGGAGGACTGGGAACCTCTCCCCAGTAGAAAGGAGCAATACTGCTTGATTCTGGGTGAGACTCGGTGCCATAGCACCCTGCCCCCAGACTCATAACTGGTGGAGGGAGTTGACAGTTTTAGGGAGCTGATTTGGAGGTTAGTATTATTTATCTCTCTTTCTTTGCCAAGATCAGCTGCTCTTTGCCCTGAGCCTTTAAGTTCCAAGAGGTCCACAGGCAACAATTTACAAACCTAGTCCATCCGCCATGGAGGCTCCTTAAGCAGCCTTGGGTTTTCATGGAGAAAACAGAATATGGAAGCCATGTAACTAGAATAACGTTTCATCGAAAACTGTCTGATACGGCTATTTGTTAATATTTAGCCCTGAGTGAAAGACCAAGGGAGGCTCAACCCTGGGCAAATGTGGTTCAATACCTGCCAGGGAATTTAAATATGCTTACCAATGAGGAAATCTTCCTCTACAAAGAAGGAATATAGAACTTGCGTCTGATTGACCTTGGGACAAAGACAGGCTGGAAACTCTTTGACATTCAATAATAGAGGCAAGCCATGTGCGCCCGTCTTTATGCTTGTGTGTAAGCTGGGCTGGGAGAGGGAGGGAGGGCAATCTCCATGACTGCCTTGGACCAAAAAAAGGAAGTGATATTTCCTACATGGGTGGATGTTAAAAATTATCATTCTAAATATTTCTGGCAATCTGGTTGAAATAAACTAATAACAGATGAATATGAAAAGGATACAGAGAGATTAACAGTTGCCCAGTGGATATCTTGCTGAGCAGCGTTTATGAATAATGCATCATTATCTATTATCTTTAAATCTATCAGGATTAACAGCTTTGCAGATTATGTACCATCTAAGATTTAAGGGATAAAAATCAATACATGTACCTCATGATTATCAGTGATAATCAATTCATTAAAAAGAAACAGCTACCCAAATTTGGTTAAGTACTCAGGGGATGTCCTTACTCTCTAATTGTGTTGGTTCATTTCCCAAACCAGAGCTTCCATGCTGGCAATTTAGATGTCTTCATAATCTGTGTCAGTTGTTGAAAAGAAAAAAAGAAAGAAAAAAGAAAGAGAAAGGAATGGATTCCAGATTCAAGCAGAGGCCGAGCCCAGTCTTTTCCACTCTGGTGCCAAACTGAAGGGACACGGCTGGCTCTTGCTCTTGGCAGTGTCTCCTGGCACTGTGAGCTGGTCACTGATTGCCTTCCCTTGATAGAAAGTTCAGCTGAGTCAGGTGACGCTAGGCTGGCGCTCAGGGCTTGGAAGGCAGGAAGACTCCTAGTGCCTAAGTTCTTGTGCACACCCCTGCCTCGGGAAAGCAGTGGCCTGGAAGATACATGAGGCTGCGCATGTCACTTTAGAACTGTCCCCATCCTTCCCTGTGGGGATCAGCAAAAATCATTCTCCGCAAGTCTTGTGATGTGAACAGTGAACCCTAATTTCAGACATCTGTTATGCTTTCCCCATTTCTTTATGCCCTCCCTTTTTCTCCTCACCTGTAATGCTGAACACTGGGCAAGGATACCAAACAGCCCATTTGCAGGCAAACTGCACACAGTTGACACGCATGCGGGCTTTCTCTGACGAGTCCGTGGAAACCTCAGCTTCTCCGTGCCCTTGAGCAACAAAGAGCTGAGCCAGTCACGTGTTTCCACACCGTGTTCTGTCACAACAGCTAACTCCAGGTTGCCGAATATCGTCGCGCTATTGGATTCTGGGGTTAAGGTTCACGCTCTTTCCTTAGTCACCTTCTGCCACAATGTCTGCTCAGGCCACAGGGTTTTGTTTAGTCCGATAGCCGCTTCCACAGGGGTTAGAGCTGCTGTCTGAGAAATGTGTTTTGCATCGATTAAAATTTCTTAAAGGACGCGCTGCAATTGAGTGACAGGCTATTTTTAAATTATTTACAAGCTCGACATTTTACTCAGAGAAAATTGTCAACTAAATCTCGTTATCATTTTATCAACTGGACCCATTTCCCCTTGAGCCTACCAACTACAAGCAAGATTATCTCCTCAATTCAGTGCTTTAACAATCCAGGAGACATGTTCTTGGCACACCCCTCCTATTACTGAATGGTGATAGAAGGCATTGATGAGCTTTGGGGCATTTGTTTCTAGAATTTCCCCAAACACAATTTTTCAATTGTATAATGGAGGGAAGACATGATAAGGCTTTTTTTTTTCTGAATCTAATTTCTGCCATACTCACTCTGCTATGGAAAATGGGTAGTATCTTTGTGTTTGCTTTTGCTGTTATTGGTATCAGCTGATAGTTTTCCTTTGGTGCCCTTGACTACGCCAGTACCACCATTAGGGGCACAACTTCACATGACAGTGTCTGGAGATATAGTTAAATGTCATAACTTAGGGAGAGGTAGAGATGGCACCTGGTAGGCAAAGACCAGGATACATCTAAACACTAGAAATGAGTGGAGCCATCCCCTTCAGCAGAGAGCTCCCTAGACCAAATGGTGGCACTGTCAAGGTTGAGAAACCCTGTGCTACTGGTGTGCAAAGTGACAATGAGAAACCCTGTCCTACTGGTGTGCACAGTGACAATGAGAAACCCTGTGGTGTGCACAGTGACAATGAGAAACCCTGGGCTACTGGTGTGCACAGTGACAATGAGAAACCCTG
>JAQHUG010000103.1:5697525-5717173 GCA_028555095.1 Dicrostonyx torquatus | reverse complement strand
CTACTGGTGTGCACAGTGACAATGAGAGTTCGCCTTTCTGTCAGGGGAGTAGACAAGGTCCACAGAGTTGAGTTTTCCAGAACTATCTTATTGTCTTGCAACAATTTAAGGTATTTTTTTACAAATTAAAGTAACTTTACCATTTCTTTTATTGTAAAAACAATATTTGAATATCATTTAAAAATTCAGGTAATACAGTTGCAAGAAATAAACAGAAACATGTCCATAATCCTACCACCTGCAGATAAACATGCTGGCATGAGTTCCCAAGGCATTTTCTATACAGGCACACATAGGGATTTACGTACTTTAAAGTCAATTATAGAATATTACAGTTAAAATATTCCAGTCTTATAATCTGCCTTATTTGCAACAGTATTTTATTGATGTGTTGTAAAGCTGAAATTAAAAAAAACCACATTGTAATTTCTGTAATTATTTTGCTTTGCGGTTGATCCAAGTGTGTTTGGCCAATCTCCTGATGGCCATTCACACTCTGCCTTGTGTTTCAGTGCAACATCCAAACTCTCAGTGAAAGCCCACGTTCACTTATTCTTATTCGTTCTCAATTACTTCCTAAGTTACTGGAGTGGGCTCATGGGGCAGAAGACACGTGACACGTGTTGCTGCCTGAGGCTTTGCCCAGCTAGTAACGGCAACCAAGTAATTAGAAATTTCTGTATGCTGCAGTCCTCGGTGTCACCCAGCTTCAGGGGAGAGACGCGGCTTAGGAGGTGGCATGTCTTGTTAGGCATGATTTTTTCCTTTTATGTCCCAATATGAGAACAAATCCACCCCTATCTCTTAGACTCATTAAATTTGATTCATGAAAACATGACTAAAGAGCAGGAAGAGCATTCAGAGTGCTGCCACACGCCCTCCATGGCCTCAGTAGTTGAACTGTGAAGTGTCCCCCAGAGGCTCATGGTCTGAGTGTTTATTTGGTCTTTGCCAAATGATACTGTTTGGAGAAGTTGTGAAACCTTTGGGGTAGGTAAGGAGTGGATCATGGGGTGGGCCTTGAGGTTTTATACCCTAGGGTCTTCCTGGTCACTGTTATTTTCTGGTTGCCTGTGTTCTGTGTTTCTGTGACCAGCTCTGGCCAGTACACTTTTCCGCACGAAGGATCACAGCCCCACCAAGGCTTAGCCAGAGGAAAGCCTTCCTGAAATGCATGCTTTTGCCTGGGAGTTGAAAGCAGCAGTGAGAACAGTAAACTAACCGACTGTACACTAAGAACTTTCCTCCTTAAGTGTGTGATTGTCTTTGTATTTGTGGAGGGACAAACGAGCGTTAGACACCCTAGACCGGTGGTTCTCAACCTGTGGATCATGACTCCTTAAAGGGGTTGAATGACCCTTTCATGGGTCGCCTAAGAACCTCAGAAAACACAGATATTTGCATTATGATTCTTAGTAGAAGCAAAATTACAGTAATGAAGTAGCAATGAAAATAATTTTATGGTGGGAGTCACCATAACAGGAGGAACTGGTTAGCGGGTAGCAACGTTAGGAAGGGTGACAGCCACTGCCTGAGACGCTGATTGTTACAACAGTATACCCTCATTGTGATTTTTTTCATCTCTTGTTATATTTTATGCATAGTTTTTTGTCCTGTTTATGAAATAATTCCATTTCCATGGTTATTAAATATTATTCTTTGTTTTCTTAAACATATTTTACTTTTTACATTTAAATCTACAGTCTATAAAGCACTGGTATCTATTTTGAGTGTGGTTTAAGGTGGGACTTAAGGAAAGTTTTTTTTTTTTCATACAAATATCCCTTTAGACCCAAAATGATGAACATGAAGCAATTAAGCATGGAGTTGTGGGAGTTATCTTTTTCTTTAAACTATGCAAATGCCACATTGTCTCAGTGGACAGAAGTCTTAAGATGGGCAAAATACCTGAATAAATCCCCAGAAAATAGGACAAAAAGTGACCAACAGTATTAGTGTCCAGCAATAGACATATACGAACCATGATGAGATGCTGTTGTTGGGTTCTCTAGTGGAACACAATGATGGGATGAGGATTATTACAAAGGAGATTTACTGACTTGGCTTACATGCTATGGGTTGAGTAGCTCAGCAAAGGCTTTTTGTACACTGGATAGACTGAGAATCCAATGGTTGCTCAGTTTATGAAGCAAGATGCCTCCATAGTTCCAGTCTGGCATGAAGACCTAGAGGATTCCTGGAGAGCCACCAGCCTTCAGTCCACATTGAAAGGGCAAAGAAGATGGGTTCTTATATTAGTGCTTAGATCAGCCGAAGATGAAGACAGAAATAACAACAGCAGCAATAGAGTAGATGCACTCACCAGCAAGGAACAAAGGCAGGAAGGCAAAGAGCAACAACTTCTTCCTACCTCTCCCTATTTGGGATGCTGAGGGTGGTGCCATCCCCTCTGGGGCAAGATCTTCAGCTCACAGTGAACTATTTCAGGAGACAGACTCCTCCTAGAGGCATATCTCTTAGTGAATCCAAATATAATTGGGTTAGCAAAAAAAAAATAATAATAATCATTGCAAATACCACTATCATTCAGAATGGGTTAAGACCCTACAAACAGGTGTAGTTAAGAATGTTTCTCTCCCTACATGTAAACTAATGTAATTATTTTAGAAAGGTGTGTGTGTGTGTGTGTGTGTGTGTGTGTGTGTGTGTAGTGGATATGTTCATAATGATACCCCCTTCCATAAAACAAAACATCTATCAGTAGTAGAATGGATGAATAAATTATGCAATATTCAATTCATAAAAGAGAATGCAGAGGAATTATTTCTACACGTGGGTCTCAAGTGAGACTCTCAAAGTCAAACTTGAAATAGATGAAGTGCACACACAAGAGCATACATAGTAGAATTCTATTTTTATAACGTGTTCGAACATACCAAACAAATGCTTGATGATGGGAATCAGATACGTGATCGGCGGCTAGGTGCACTGACAGTGTGTGAGGGAGAATTTTGGGGGGCAAGGCACATTGGTAGGATGTGAAATGGCGTGTATCTGTGTTTGCTAGTAACGCTTTGTTTCTTGATTTTGGTGTCAGTATCTGGTGGAATGTTCAGTTCTTGCAATTTCTTTTAGCTGCTATGTATGACCTGGGCCCTTAATGCATATTATGTTCCAATAAATATTTTTTTATTGAAGAGAAATATAGTTATGTGTTGTTGGGTGGAAATTACTAGATCATATATTCAACATAAAATCGCTTACATAGCACCCACCAAATAATGCCACATATTTTTTAACGCATATATAATTGCATGGGTATTAGATATTGGCCCATTGATTCTTGGGGATTGAAGGCATTGAATTTGACTCAGTCATTGCAGGCTTCAGATTGCCAATCAAGTTGAAAATAAGATCATTGAGACTAACTGAATTTTTTTAGTGAAGGGCCTTAATAGAAGAGGGCCCAGAAGTATGATTTTATGAATCTAAAAGCGAGCAGGTGACCAAGAGTGAAGAGGTCTCTGAGCACCAGTTGATCATTAATCCCAAGTATTATATGGATTGCTCTAACACTAGCTGTAAATTTAACAATGAGCTGCACACTATAGAGCACTCAGAAGGACTTTTTTTTGAGACAGGATTTCTCTGTAGCATTGGAACCTGTCCTGGAACTAGCTCTTGTAGACCTCAAACTCACAGCGATCCACCTGCCTCTGCCTCCCGAGCACTGGAATTAAAGGTGTGCACCACCACCGCTCAGTTTCAAAAAGACATTTCTTAAGTGAACCAACGACATTCTTAAAAATGGGTGCCCTTATATTTTTGGTTGTGAGCCTAGCCTTTAACAGCTGAGCCATCTCTCCAGCCCTATATCCAAAGGATGCTTAATCGTGCCACAGAGACATGTGCTCAACTATGTTCATAGCAGCTTTGTTTGTCATAGCCAGAACCTGGAAACAGCCTAAATGCCCCTCGACCGAAGAATGGATAAAGAAAATGTGGTATATTTACACAATGGAGTACTACACAGCAGAAAACAATAACGATAGCTTGAATTTTGCAGGAAAAAGGATGGAACTAGAAAACATTATTTTGAGTGAGGTAACCCAGACCCAGAAAGACAATCATCACATGTACTCACTCATAGGTGGTTTTTAAACATAAAGCAAAGAAAGCCAGCCTACAAACCATAATCATAGAACACTTAGACAACAATGAGGACACTAAGAGAGACTTACATAGACCTAATATACATGGGAAAGTAGAAAGTATAAAAAGACAAGATCTCCTGAGTAAATTGGGAGCACAGGGACACTGGAGGAGGGTTGAAGGGGGAGGGGAGAGGCAGGGAGGAGAGCAGAGAAAAATGTAGAGCTCAATAAATATCAATACGGAAAAAAAATGGGTGCCCTTTCAGAAACAATCCGAGGACACGCAGTCGTGTTATTTTTCAGGTGCTTTGGGCTCACGTATGCATTTGTGAACTGCGTGTTTCTGTTCTGCCCACTGCTGATCAGATGTCGGATAAAACTCCGAAACCAAGGATGCACTTGTTCAGAGCATCTGTCTCCAGCTTCAGAAAGGCAGACAGGAGTGTAAGCAATGGGAGTTTTGTTTTGAGTCAGTGTAGCCTAGGCCGGCTTTCAGCTCGGGCTTCTCTGGTCTTAGCTTCCCAGGGTGCTGGGATTATGGGAGTACATTATCACATCCAACTATGACTTTTTAAAATAGAAGTTTGGATAAAGACAAAGCTCAGGTTTCTCCCGATAATGCCTCTGAAATTTGCCTCTGAGCAGCCTAGGTGGGGTTAATGTGAATTTCCCACAGTTCAGTGGCCTCCATAATTAACTTTGGGCAAGTTTAGGGGCTGAATCCAAGGACATCTGGCAGTAGAGAAGTAAGGTGCAGGAACAGTAGAAACCCTTTGATCTTGGGGTGAAAGAAGGTCAAGGGAATGTGAGCACACCTGCTATTTCATCTGCTTGGCTTTGGGAAGAGAACACGAATAATTAAAAATAAATCTATGTGTGTCAGAGCAAGGAGCGGTTCTCTAACCTCGACTGGTGAGGGCCCCGTTTTAAATGTTTGTACTACACCTGGAAATAAAAAGGTTACCTGTGGCGTCTTTTGGAATTAAAGATCAGTAGATGGAAGGACCTTAAATGCCAAGAGTTCAGTAGTTCTTAGATGCCCAAGTCACCTGCAGAACTCTTATAAGGCCAAACTTGATCAGCCGCGTGTGGCCCCAATACTTGTAATTTGTTAAGTGTGCCCCATGGGCTGTGCTGCAGGTGTGGGCTGAGGACCACTGATCTATCTGACCATTGATTTCCATTTCCTTCAGACCTTGTGGCCTGCCACAGATGCTTGAGTACAAACACTTTCTTCAGCCTGTGGCTTCGCTGGAGGTCTTGTTTGACGAAATGACTCCACTTCGGAGGGCTAAATATTGAGAACCACAAGTGCAGTCTAATGACCTTCCAGCCAATGCCCTTCATCTGCTGGATGTACTGAGCAGGTTTGTCATTCATGTCAACTCATGAAGAAGACCAAAATGTAAACCAGCTGTCCTCATTTGCCTCTGCAGAGCAGACACTGAGACAGACCTTCTAAAGCAAGGTCCTCAGGAGAGCAACATCTGAGAAAAGAAGGAGAGAGCAGCAGAATAGGAGGAGAAAATCCTAACCTATGACACCAGCTCATCAAAGCTTGGCCAACCTGGCTGGACGTGATGGAGGGAATACTGCCTACCAACACTGTCCTGTAGTGGGCATCTCCTTCATCGGAGAAGGTGGGCTACCTTGTGAAGAGTGCGACTTCAAGTCGGGATTAGCCAACGGCTGGAGAAGTCACCATGGTGTGCCCTTGTTTGAAGCAGAAGCTAGACAAAGGCCGGAGTCCACACTACGGATATGTAACTTTGGGGAGAGCATAGGGAAATCCGTGACTTCAGGGGAGGAAAGGATTTGTGGGGTAACTTTTAATTTGTGCTAAATTACACTCATGTCACAAGACCGAAAGGTGGTTTGAAAGACCACAGGTTTCTTGTTTTAGCCCATTTTCTGTATTTCGCAAACAGAATATGAAGGGCTAGGTAGATTATTCTTTTCTTTAAAGGGCCCATGTAGTTTGAAGTTCTGGTGGTTAAAAAGCCTGCACAGCACGACAATGACACTTGGAGATGCTTTCTTGTCTTAATCACAGTGAGACAAAGATATACGCAAGGAAAGAGACTACCTGGTAAAAAAGGGAACGAGAGGAGGGAGGAAGGGGGCTTGCTCTTTCATAACAGCACACTATTGGAGGAGCTGAGGCACTCCAAGTGGGACCTGACACAGGCCACAAGACCGGCATTGATCCCTTCAAAGGGCAGTCAGGACCCCGTGCCTCCCACTAGGAAGTATCTTAGAGACTCCACCATCTTCTTAAGGTAGCTACTGTGAACTGAGCTTCCAATACACGAACAAACCACATCCAAACATCAACACTTCTCATCACAGGACATCTCAAGCAGCTAACTTCCTTCCCTGACTGCTCTACTGGGAATCTAATGGGGATTTCAGGCTGGGGTGGAAGTAGATGACCTTGCGAAGGACCCTCTTATGCCTTGACCTCAAATGCAGTAACTAGACTGGCTTGAGAACAATCAGATCCAAGTACACATCTGTCGAACACTTAGTGTCTATCACCTTCTGGCTGAGAGATTTTTGTGTACAGCATTATAAGCTGCTGTTTTCGTTGTGATGGTTAATCTCAATTGTCAATTTGATGTCAGACTTCACCTTAGAGATGGTCCTCTGGGGTCATCTTGATGAGGGTAACTGCTGAGCATGCCTGGGGGAGTTTGTCTTGAATAGGTTAGTTGAGGTTAACCGGATGGAGTACAGCCTTCAGTGCCTGCTTCCTGACTGTGGCCACAGTATCCCAGAGTCCTCAGGCTCTTGCTGCCATGGCTTCTCCACCACGATGGCGGTATCCTGGAACTGTGAACCAAAACCACCCTTCTCCCTTAAGATGCTTCTGTCAGGGAATTTTATGATAGCAACGGAAAATTAAAGTATTGTGCTCACTTTAATCAGTTGGCTAAAAATTACCCTTTGAATAATTTCTCCTAAATTTAAGCAAGCCTCCTTGTTCATCAAAAACTTAACAGAGAGGAGAGCTTTCTCAGGCCTGAAAACAGTGAGAGTCCTAGGATTTTGTGTGTGTGTGTGTGTGTGTGTGTGTGTGTGTACATATACATATATATAATCATATATATGTAATATTAGTTCTATTTTTCTAGAGAACCCTGGCTAATACACAGGCTGAGACTCACCTTCAATATATAAAAAATGGATTAGTTCATATTCAAATATGGTAACTGTCATGTAAATATTTCATAAGAAATTCTTAGTGCTCACCGGCCCTCCCTCAAATGGGGGCTTATTGAAGCATGGGCTGGCCTTGAATTTTCTACCTAGTGGAGGCTGGCCTTGATCCTGCGATCTTCCTTCCTCCATCTCAAGTGCTGGCATTATAGGTGTACAGCACTCTACCCAGCTTAAGATGTAATTTCTAACGAAAAGGTTTGTCTGCTCAAACTGTTTTCTGTCTCTGAAATGGTCAAGGTTTCTCATTAATTTGTTCACTGTAAGTTCTGGATTTAGTAATAGTTTCCAGCTAGATGTATGCTAATGAACACGGAATCTATTAATTTCTGTCAGCACACTGACAAGACGGGGTTTGAATAAGTCATCTTGTCTCCACGTGCTCTTCATGGCACCTACAGCTAATGGACTTAGGCAGGGGCACATCCTAGGGAAGGCTGATGATAGGTGGTGCCCAAGAGCTGATTGCTACCATGTTTCTAATCAGGGTCAGGAATAGAACTGCAGGGGGGACCTAATGCCGAGCTGCTCCACTACAACGTGTAAATCAGGAAGAATGAAAGGAAGGGCGGGACAATTATCAGGGTCGCTGACTTTATTCATTAATGAAAGGTGGAGCAGCAGCGGGAGAAGACACTACAGCTTCCATGGCCCCTACACCCTATGCCTGCTGGTGCTCATGGATACACTAGCTAGCTATGAAAAAAAGCTGCCCAGGGCACTTTAGAGTTCTGAGTCCCAAGAACAACAAAATCGAAGCTACTGCTCTAGTATACAACCAACCCCAGTCTTCAGAGGAAGAAATGAAAACAAATGAGGGTCCCAGAAAGACACACAGACGTTGAATATCCTTAATCTCAAATCCATAACTTTTTGAGTGTTGACATGGTGCTCTGAGGGTCTGAACTTCAGACCATTTTGGACTAGGGATTTTTCAGATTGGGTTTGTGTTATATGACTGTTTTCTGAGACACATATATGTCTGTTCATCCCAGGTAGAGAGGGAATTGACAGTCAAAATACCAAATTGAAGATCAATTTCATGGGGTTTGTTACAGGAGCAGAGAGGACACAGCCATGGTGAATTCCCTTGGTTGCTGACAGGAAGCTACACCACAGGTGAATCCTGCCCAAACTCTTTCTTTACTGTGAGAGGGAGGTTTCTGGTGGTCTCCTGAAGGTCTCATAGTCTCACAAGACAACCCTTTCTGTGACAGTTGCTCTTCCTCATCAGTTTGTTGTGATTTAGAATCAACCTGAGAGAATTATTGATTTATTCCTCTGGCTCTCTGTGAGGGCCCTTCCAGAGAGTTTTAACTGAGAGGAGAAGACCCTTTCAAAGGGGATGCTCAGATACAAGGGGCTCCGAGGACTGCATTGTGACTTGCAGTCCAGCTCTGCTGCTACCTCGGTCATCCTCCACTGATGTAAGTGTCCAGTTTCTCCCTAAGCAGAGCTACTGAGGGATCTGCCCCTTGGAGTGAGTAGCTACCGGGTTCTCTGCAGGGGTTCTCAACCTTCTGAATGCTGTGACCTCTTAACAGAGTTCCTCATGTTGTGGTGACCCCAGCCATAATATTATCTTCATTGCTACTTCAGAACTGTAATTTTGTTATTGTTATACATTTTAATGTTATTAATTTTAATATCTGCTATGCAGATGTCTTAGGCAATCCCTGTGAAAGGGTTGTTGGACCCCCAAAGAGATCATAACTCACAGATAAGAATCACTGCTCTATTGCCTACAGATGCTCCTTATTGGACTACCCAGCCCCTACTATCTAACAAATCTTTCTCTGTGTATGTCTCTCTCTGCCTCTCAGTCTCTGCCTCTCTCCTCTCCTACTGGTCTGCCCCTCTAGAAAACCAGTCTGATGGACCCTGCCTCCATGGTTATAGGCCAACCTCATGAGAGCCTGTATACAGATCACTACATCTGCTCTGCTTCCAGGCACAGAGAAAACAAACCCACTACAGCATGCTCAAGGCTACAGTCAATACGAGTAGCCAGAGGACTATCTGAAGGACTGACATCTGAAATGCTTCCGGTCCTAAACACTTTCAGATAAGGAATGTTCAACACGTACCGAAGTTAATCAGGGGCCGACATTGCTGCTCACCCGTGTTCACTCTACCAGTGGCTCTTAAGATCTGCTTCCTGTTCATCTCCTACAGCTACACCAGAGGCTGGCCCTTTAACATCAACTGACACACTACTGCTGACTACACAAAAACCCAGCAGGAGCTGCCTCCTTAGGACCTTGAGGAATCTATTTACTTGTGATGGTTTCCATTTTGTTTGTGGGAGGAATAAAAACACGAGGAGCTCTAGAAAAGAACCACTTCATCACATCTTATAATGTGTTCCACCAGGGGGTTGGAAACAGGCCTCTAACATTCTTTAGATTTGGTGGTTCACGCTGGTAGACAGAAGTCAGCAGAAAATTTTCCGCGTGTGAGCATTGTAGTATTAGATGCTTTAAACAACAACATTGTACACACAGCCCTGAGCATCTCTGAATGTCTGGGAACTCTGCTCATGAAGAAGAAAAGCACAAGGGCAGTCTCTAGTGTATCAGTTGCATCTGGAATTGATGTGCTTTCTAAAGACTACAAAGTGTGTTGCTTAAGCTTGGCGTTCTCACTCCTTTGGCCTAAAAAAAAGGCTTCTTTTATTTTTCTTTATAAAAAGGTTTATCTTGTGTGTGTGCGTGCACACACATGTGTGTGACATGGCAAACACATAGAGGTCAGAGGACAAGTTCAGTGTTGGTTCTCTCCTTCTACTTTGTTTGAGGCTGGGTCTCCTGCTTGCCCACTGTGTACACAGCCACCTGGCCTGTGAGCTTCTCATCACCACCTTCCATCTTGTGTATACAGGCCAGCTGGCCTGTGAGCTTCTCATCACCACCTTCCATCTTGCTCTAATTGTGCAATCAGCATGGTAGAAACGAAGGTATTCTAAAGAGATACTTGTGCTTCTCAATTGGACCATCAGACTATTGAAGCAGTGAGCCCCAAAGAGATGGGAATCCCCCAGGAATCTCCTGATGAGAGAAGGAAAAGGCTCCAGCTAGAGCAGGATCTTGAGCCCTAGAAAGAGATTTAACACGGCTTGAACATATTGTCACACCACCTTCCAGGATGAGGCTGAAGCCCAGACAATGACGGACCAATGGTGGGACCACATCCTGACTGGGCCTGTTAGATATGTATATCGTGGTCCTCTGTTTAAACTCTAATCTTACTTCAGGACCGTGGAGGACTTTAGGGGTCACTGGGCCTCTATCTCTCTTCCACATTAAGTAAGTGTCCTTTTTCCTGTTTTTCACTAATTTGGCTCTTCTTATTGGCTTATTGAGGACAGGTGTTTGGACCTGACCTGGGGTACACATTGTGACCCTCAAGTTAGATAACAATTGCCCTGGGATCACAAAGGCATGCTGTGGAATAATCTATTCATACACTGTGAAGATATGTTTTTCTCATTGTAAATACAGAGTTGTCTGGCCAATAGCTAGGCCGGAAGTGGTTGGGAGAGCCAAACTAAGGATGCTGGGAAGAAGAAGGGCAGAGTAAAAGAGAGTCAGTCACTGGGAGATGCAGTGGAAGCAAGAGATGAATATCCCTTCTTGAAAAAAGGTGCTGCCACATTGTAGAGCATAGGTAAGAAATATGGGTTAATTCGAGATGTAAGAGCTAGTTATCAATAAGCCTAAGCTATCTGCTGGGTATTTATTAATAATAAATATCTTTGTGGTTATATGGGAAGCCAACTGGTGGGACATAAAACTCTGCCTATAGAGGTATGCTACTGCATCTAGCTTTATTTGAGTTCTAGGGAGGCACATTTAGGTACTCTTGTTTGCATGGTGTTTTATCCATTGCACCTTTTTCATTTTTCTCCTTTTTTTTTTTTTTTTTTTTTCGCAGGGGGAAGAATTTCATTGTATAACAGCCCTGAATGTCCTGGAACTGGTTCTGTAGACCAGGCTGGCCTCGAACTTACAAAGATCCTCTTGTCTCTACCTGCTGAGTGCTAGAATTAAAGACATGCACCACCACTGCGTAGCTCTACTGAGCCATTTTAATTCTTACTGTTTTAGAAGTTTTGTTTTAAGTCATAAAGTAATAAACAGTAGTGTGATTACTTGGATTCTTTTTAAAAGTAAGGGTACAATAATGTCAAATTCAACAATAATTACATCTGGCTTTCATAAAGTATCTAGAAGAAAAGAAGAAAAGAATCTTTAGTTTTTTTTAATTGTTTCTTCTTTCTCCTTATTTCTTTCTTTCCTCCCAAACAACAACAACAACAACAACAAGGTTTCTCTGTGTAGCCCTGGCTGTCCTGAAATTCACTATGTAGACCAGGTTGACCTCAAACTCAGAGATGCAGCAACCTCTGCCTGCATGCTGGGATAAAAAGGAGTGTTCAGCCACTGCCTGTTGTCCTTTTCTGCTTTATTGAGATCAACCTTTCTCAACAGTCATGAGTGTCTTTAGACTTTTTTACGTATTCTTACCTTAAGTTACTATTGTGTAAGTTTTATTTTTACATAAAAGGTCTTGAAGTTTAGAAACCAGTCAGATGGAAAGCTAGACATATTTTGGTGGCTGACCCTGATATCCTGTCCTGTTAGTGCCATTCTGCATGAGTCAAAGCTCTGCCTTAACACTTGTCTTTGCTTGGAGTCAGTTGCCATGCCTACTCATGCCTATTTTCATCCATGTAAATCCTTTCTTCCAAAATTCACTTTCCTACTGTGTGGAAACCTAATCACAGGTAAAGTGAGATCGGCAGAAGTGGAGGAATATAAAGTGGGCCCTGGGTTGGGCTTGGGGAGAGGGATGAAGGAGCATAGTAATCATTAGTCTAAACTATAATGGCAGGAACATGGGAAGGCACAGACAGTTGACAGAGCTCCCTTAGCAGAAAGCACGCAGCAGCACCAGTGTTGAAACTGGGCATGCACAGAAAAGGGAGTTTCCTCCTTCAGATTGCACATGGAAACCATCATCAGAAAATCTTGTTGGCTCTGCTTCCGAGATACATCTAAAATCAGGTATCTGGAAACCTCTGCTGCCAATACGCGTTCCACCATACTATCATGCCTTATTGAGATTATAAAAATGTCTCCCCCTGTCTGCTGCTGTATGCTATGTCTATTTCTCATTGCCAATTCTGTTGCCAAGGAAATCATGTTAAAATCCAAGTCATTGTGAGTGCGCAGTCATGCATGGGTCATCCGTATCAACCTCCCCCGGTTCAAGGCTCAGTATATGTGGAAGAAGAGTGGTTGGAAAGAATGTAAGAGCCAGAGAATGGGGAGGAGAGCTAGGAATGTTATCTTCTGGGCATGACGTGGTTCATGTACACACTGACTCATTAGCACCCATGGTTGCCTCTGCAAGACCTACATGAGATCAAGCCAATCAAAATTCCAGCATGGATGAGGAAGGGGCTCCTAAAGTTCCAAGCCTAGCTAAGGAGCTATTGGCAATTGATGAGTGCAGGGGTAGGGACAGTCACTTTTCTTTGAGGATGTGCCTGCTGGTGGATTGACAACACTCTGGTGGATGGTCCCACATATATTCATGCATGGTCAGCAATTGATGATGATAATGACTATGACAATTATGATAAAAAGGACATGAGATTAGGATGGAGACAGGTAGATGGACCAAAGAGGAGGAACCTGAAGGAGGTAGTAGAGGATAGATAACCCCAAAACCAGTATATACATATATGAAAATTTCAAAGAATAAGTAAAATATTATGAAAAAAGAAACATGCTCCCAATGACTCAACTAAAAGCCACAATTTTTCCTAGGGCCTGTCAGTCACCACAAAGGTCTCCCCCTTTTCCCCTCTCTGCCATTTTACCTCTACTGTCCCTCTGGCCTAATGCAACAAAGGAAACAGTCTCACCTCTGCACTCTGAACCTTCCCTGAACACCTTTGAACCGTTCATCTCATTCTATCGTGATGCATTCTTCTGCCTTGTCTTTCCCCCGCACTGCTCGCCTTGCGTGGACCTATGTATTCCTCATTGCTTTGTTTCCCATTTCTTCTCAGCAGAAGCTGACATGTGTGTGCTTTCTAATTATGTCCCTGAATGGAGACTAATGTCAAAAATATAGAAAGCAATTGATAAATATTTGTTGGAGAAATGAATGAGTCAATGACAGGAGGAGGACAGAGCTTAGAGAATATTTGCCCAAGAGTCAGTGAGACTGTCAGTATCCCACTTTAGGAGGCTAAAACTAGACCCTTGGAATAACAGAAGCATATAATATGTTATGCAGATTTCTCAGGTAGTCAGAGGAGTGAAGCCATGCACAGGGTGTTCTCAGTTTATCTGAGAATGGTCACTGCCTGTGATCAAGAGGTCCAAGAAAACAGAGGCGAGCTCTCCAGGGCTTCTCTGAACCTGTGCAATGACCGTTGTCCCATTCATCTGTCCACTCACCCACCCACCCACCCACTCATCCATCCACCCATCCACCTACCCATCTACCCACCCACCCACCCACCCATCCATCCATCTACCCACACATCCACTCATCCATCCACCATCTACCCATCCACCCACCCACCCACTCATCCATCCACCCCACCCACCCACTCTTCCATCCATCTATCTACCCATCCACCCAGCCACCCACTCATCCATCCACCTACCCACCCACTCATCCACCCATCCATCTACCCACACTCCCACCCACCCACCCATCCATTTATGAATCCATTTAGTCATACAATAGTTATTTGTTTTTTCAAGCTTATCCCTGCACTACTTGGGTTTTCTGAGCATCACTTTAGGAACCTAGGAAAAGAGATTTGTTTCTATTATTAGTTTTTCCTTGTAATCCAAGCTAAATACTCAGAATGGATACATTAATATATTCATCAAGTTTTAAAGTTAGAATCCAAACCTGGATTTTTAGAGTTATTCACGGGGCTGTCCCATTTGTCTTTGCCAGTGTAACTTGTGTTCCCCAGGTGAGGTGACAGTGACTTCCCATGATCAGTTCTTGTTGCTGTTGCTCAGGCTCTTGATAAACACAAAGCGGCCTAACATGGTGTGCGTGGTGGTGGGCTTCCACCTTGGTTATTTTATTCTGCTGCTTGCAAGGCTGTTTTGTTCATTTATCCCACTAACTTCATTTCTCATTCTTGCTCCATTTGCTACTTGATATTAAGCAACTTTAACCTCTTTGCACAGTAAGGTTATTAAAATGTGTATGTTGACGCTCTTCCAAACAGGTTTTAGTTCCTTAACTTTCGGACATAGTCTGTCTGAGCTTCCCATAGACTGTACGGCTTAAACAAAGACATTTCTTTTCTCATCAGTTGTGGAATTCCAAGATTGGGATGTCGGTGTAGTCAGATTATAGTGTTGACTTAGAGGTGTCCGTATTGCTGTGCGCCTGCCAGCTTTCCCCATGTGTGTCATTGAGAAAGGCAAGAAATGGAAGAAGAAAAGAGAGCGTCCTCCTTGTAGGACCACTGGTCCTATTGGACTAGCCTCTATCTCTTTAAAAACTCAAAATCTAATACATTGCTTCCTTTCTTCCCTTTCCTCCCTCCAACCGCTCCCAAATCCCCCTTTCCTTTTCTTTGATTATTATGGCTACATATGTGCACAAGTATATAAATACAACCTTCTGAGTTTGCTGTGGCTTGCATACACATACACATATGTGTGTCCAGATGCGTACATATATAATTCAGGGCTGACCGCTTTGCATTGGATGACCAATTAAGGGGTTAATCCATAAAAGGGACTGATTTTCCCTCTCTCGTCTTTCATTTGTTGCCTTAGTTCTTTGTCTGGGTCTGGGACGCTGTGGGATTTCCTTGCTTGTGCATTAGTGTGTGTATTGTATTGCCATTGTCTTTTTGAAGCAACCGTAGTATTGGGACATCGTGGGTATAGCTTCACTGTCACTTTTAGGAGGAAAAATAAAATCTCACATCATACTTCCTGGTCCACTGGCTCTTACAATCTTTCTGTCCCCTTTTCCACAGTGTTCCCTGAGCTCAGGTGCAGGAGTTGGGTTGTAGATGTAGCCATTGGGGGCTGGACTCCTCAAGCTCAGTTGATCTCTGCATTATTACCAGTTGTGGTTTTTTATAATGGTATCTGTTTACTCCATGGAGAAGTTTCTTGGACAAGGAATTAGAGCCATGCTTAATAAGTATAAGGATACATTTAGAACGGGGTTAGGAATTATGCTGGTCAAAGAAAGTGGAGGCAATAGGTTCTCCTTTCAGATTTCTGACCTCGGTCGTCCTGACAGCTGCCTAGGTTTCTAGTGCCAGGCACAGTTTCATTCTTGTTGAGTGGGCTGCAAATGCAAAACAGCTGTTGATCAGCCGAGACATGAGCGCCACTACTGCACCTTGAGGGATATTTGCCATGTTCCTCATTGTTCATAGGCATCGCGCCTATACAGGACTATTAGTTGCTTCTCTTCCTTGGCAGCTTGCCAAGCTCCTTCTGGTACTGTGAAAACTGAGCCTCAGGGAGGAGGATTTCAGATGGGATCCAGCTCGGATCTTCCAGATTCTGAGTCTGAAGTGTGTGGTGCCTTCAGCAATAGGGACTAATCATCAACTTAGGGCACCAATAGCCTGTGTTGTTTTGACCTACCCTGACAAACAACTCACATAGGAGTCTCTCATGTCAGCTACTATGTTTTCTATTAGATAGTCTATGGTTCTCATGAAGATTATTCTCAGCCCAAGTGACATAACTTCATTAAAGATACACACACACACACACATATACAGAGAGATAGATGCGTTAGACATATGTGTGTGCGTAAATTTAGGTAAATATGAAATGATGTGATTCTTTGAGGCTTTAATCAAACATCAGTAGTGTTATTAGTCCTGCTCCTCTCTTTCCTTTTGTATTGACCGCCTTCTTCCCCCCCTGTTTTCCCTTTTCCGTCTTAATATCCTGTCCAGTATTCCCTTCTCCGTGATCCCTTTTTACTTTCCTAGCTTCTCAGATAACTTCAGATCTTATAATCAAGTTGAGCTTCAAGGTGTGCATTCGTGAGAACACGATCCAGTCTATACCGTTGCCGTCCTTCAGAACACCCATTCTCTCAAATAATGGCAGTGTCAGTCAGTTTTCTTGTAACCGCCTTGATCCTAAGCCGGAGCCATCTTCATGCACTACCTGATATTTTCTTCCTCCCAGCAAGCATTCGAGTCACAGAGTGATTTACGGGTCATCTTCCTTTCGTCCCACTTACCAAGTTTTCACTTTGCTCAAAATCTGGTTTCTTTTGTTTTTGTTAAAATAAAAAGCAGGTCAGTATGGATTCTTGTGTCCCCGTTAAGCATTCTGTATGGCTCCCATCTCCTCTTCGTTCGGGCAATCGCACAGATACAAACCCTGCGAGGCGGATGCTCTCTTCTCTGTGTCTTTTCACGCGGCTTCTTTTCCCAGACCATTTCTGTTTCTGGTGCAAAGCTTCAGACTAAGCACTCGACCGACGGAAGCCAGTTACCCGACAGCACCTACTTACTCCCCAGCGGTTAAAGCTGCTGCTCCTTTGCAGCTGAGGAAACCGAGGCTGCAGACAGTATGGAGCCGTCCACACCGCTCGGAGCAGCAGTTAAGGTCTGAATGCTGAAGCGGGCTCCGGGGTCTCCGGGGGCAGACTAGCCTTTTCCGCATTTAGCAAGCCACTGGCTTTTATCTTCTCAGAGTCCTCTCAAAGCTGTCCTCCACACCCCTTCTTTTCAGTCTGTCTCAACAAACCCCATCTCGCAGCGTTATGGCACAGGTACGGGACTAGAAACAGCGATTGGACAGTTAAATAGATTTAGCAATCAAATTATGGAATTAAAGCTAAATTTGAATTTCAGTTAGCTAATGATACTTTTTAGTATGCCCCATACCACAGTGGAGATGGATTTATTCTAGAACATTGCTTGGATTTCAGTTTCAGTTCAACTGACCTGGACTTCTTGTGTTTTACCTGGTGCCTTTAGTCACGTGATTCCTCTATAACTATGTATTTTCCATGAATACCGGCTGTAAGCCTCTTATGATGGTTAACATACATGGGGAAGAGAATCAAAATCATATTGCTCTCTAGCTCTAATCGCTTTTGACAATGGAAACACCACCACAACTGCTTCACACTGGACATGTATTTTCCTTTAGAGACTGACTTACAGTGGCCGGCAGCAGCCTAATTCCTGTGATGTCACATGAATTCATGACACTTAAGAGGAAGGGGCCAGGAGTCTGCACTGCTTCCTCACGTTCAGGCGAGCTTGAGCCAGCTTGTTTAATCTCTCTTTCTGCCTCAGTTTCTGCGTTTGCACATTGGATACAGTCATAGCACCCGTCT
Source organism: Dicrostonyx torquatus (assembly GCA_028555095.1). Taxonomy (NCBI): domain Eukaryota; kingdom Metazoa; phylum Chordata; class Mammalia; order Rodentia; family Cricetidae; genus Dicrostonyx; species Dicrostonyx torquatus. The sequence goes on along the minus strand of JAQHUG010000103.1, from coordinate 5,699,456 downwards.
TCACTGCATGGAGAAATGAAAGCTAGTCCTTGCTACGTTGTACGCATGACAAGTATTGATTTCATCTTTTCTTGTCACTTCTTCCCTGAGAACACGCAATATCATGCCTTGGACCATTGCAAACGCATACGGATAAATAAATGACACAGCTATATCTCAGAGAAACTCCTTCCAAATCTTTACTGATACACAGACACCTTGTGAACCATACTTCTGTTAAGGTCCTTAACAATGGTAAATCAGCTAAATGAATAATGCCTACCATATACCAGACACACAGTAGTTTTTGAGGCTAGGATACCTGGCAAACAGCACAATATTTCTACAACTAAGGGGGCAATGCTAAACAAATGAGCAATAAAATCTAATTTTGTGAAAGTAAGTTTTGGCTTTGGTTATGTGGAGTCACTGGTGACCTCACTAACTTTCTGTTTCCTGAACACTGTTCTAGAAAAGTGGGAAAAAGAGGAAATTCGAAAAGAAACTTTGCTACAGAGAGCGTTCAAAACATTGGCAGCTGGCCCAGCAGTAGTGGCACACACCTTTCATCCCAGCACTCAGGAAGCAGAGACAGGAGGATCTCTGTGAGTTCAAGGTCAGCCTGGTTTACAGAGTGAGTTCTAGGACATCTAGGCCTGTCGGAAAAAAAAGAAAAAAAAGTTTGGCAGCTGAAAGCAAGCACGGAGTTGGAGGGTCTTTCTAATGGTGGCTATCAGGGCGGCTTCTCTGAAAGGAATGACGGTGGACAAGAACTGGCAATACACAGGTCAGTGCAGAAGACAGCTCTTGACAAGGGGTGGAGGGAGTCTAGTTGGCTGAAGGAGGGTGTGTGTGGCCTTAGCTTATACCCAGACTGCTTGCCGACTAAGTCAGCCAGAAGAGGAGTCTTACAGAACATGATCATTTTCTTAGTGAAATAAGACAGGGTTTGGCATGTCTCTTATCAATACTGATAGTGATAAACTGGAGCCTTGAAAATGTTAATTGGTAAGAACAGATAACTTTCTCCTTTGTGTCAGGCCCTTAATAAACTTGGGCTGTGCAGCCCTGGGGACTGAGATGCTGACTTATTCCAGCTTATTCACCCACAGTGCCTTCCAGCCCCTGTGCTGTAAGAACAAGATACTGACATTTCTCATGCTTTTGGCCCCTCACGTCTTCTCTCCATTGAGAGAAATTCTTTCCAGAAGGGAGCTGCCCATCTTGACCAGTCTGTTTCAAGTCCGTGCTTCACTGCACAGCCAGCCCTGAGAGTGACAGGAACTGACAAACTCTCTGAACTTGTCCCATTGGATTTGTCTAATGGGCCTTTCTTTCCCTGACACAGATGAAAAAGTCATCCACAGAAACAGACCATTTGCCATGGACCTGTGCAGAGGTAAAGGCAGTAACAGACGAAACAGGGGGTGGAAATAAATCTAGGAAATTTGGGACACATAAGGTGGGCCAAGAAGATCTCTACTTTGAAAATTATAAAAGAAATGGACAGGATTGGATTTTGATCTCCGAGGTGAGAAAGCCACGCTCCTTGCTTTAGACGTCTCAGCCTTTGTCATACCACAGCCACGCCGGGTGGGGAAGGGGTCAGCAGCGGCTTTTGTTGTCCATCCCAGGCCTCAGGGTCAAGTTCCTCTCCTAAGGCTGGAAGACCAGGGAGCACGGGAAAGAAGGAACTGAGGGAGCAAGAGAGCTGTTAAAATTTTGCAGCAAGAAAAACATGCTTTTCTTTTGGCAGAATTCACGCCAAGGAAAGCCTTCCAAGCAGAGGAGTCAATCTCAGCATGATATTTTTAGGTTCCATAATCAACACCTAATGCGAACATCAGATAAACTCAGAATTACCTTGAAGAGCCCTTGCATCAACCATAAAAAAATCTAACACCCTATCTTCTAATTTCTATTCACAAGGAAATTTGAGGAAACATTGTACT
>JAQHUG010000103.1:5682331-5697228 GCA_028555095.1 Dicrostonyx torquatus | reverse complement strand
GACCAGAAAAGATGCTTGATGCTTGGGTATGGCTTTTCCTGGCCTGGTCATTTTCCCATTAAGGCAGCTATAAAATCCTGAGCTTTAAATGAGACTCAGGTGATAGTGATGCCATCTTTGTTGGATCACACGTTTTGCTTTATTTCCCTTTAATATTAAGGCTTGACCTTTATAGACAGTAAAGGATGTGTTTGTCATCGTGATGGTTAAATGAGATTGCTGCCATGCATCAACTCCAGGTTAGGGCTAAAGCCTGTGTGACGATTAATGCTGAAGTCTTAGCTGCCACTCTGTTTTCTCTAAGGAAAACCCTTGGATAATCCTGTAAACATAGAGATGAGGCCCAGGTCGCTTCTAACAGGAGGAAGTTAGCTAAAGGAAGAGTTCAAATTGTTTTATTAAAGTCTTAAGAATTAATTTTTTAAACAATGAATTTTGTAAATACTCAAGAAGTTAAAGATGCAGTTGAGAGTAAGAAAGCCTGCAGCACGAAGATGCGTGGCTTGATGCGTGGCTTGATGCGTGGCTTTCCCGTGGGGAGAGGACATCTCCAGTAGCCATCCAGACTAGAGTCTAGAAACACACACTTTGAAGACAGAGGTGGTGAACATGAAACTCTTCTGAACAGGGCAGACTTTGAGCAGCATGAAGGTTCTGGCCAAAGGCAGAGAAGACCAGCAAGGAGGCCTCCATGACAGGAGTACTGATGGATCCAGGGAACAGGAACAGAAAGAGTCGTGACTTTCTCTGCTCTTTCTGGATTTACATGCACACATGCACTCATGTACGCACACACACACACACACACACACACACACACACACACACACACACACACACACACACTGCTCCCTATCTTCCTAAGATTTTGGAAGAACTAATTACTTGCAAGAGCTCTATTTGGTAAGAAATTATGTCACAGGTCTCATCCAAGTTTGGACAGCTTCGTGTAAACATCCAAAGACCTCTCTTCTCCACAGGAAACAAACAGTACGGCATTGACGATAAACAGCCATTTTAGGTCTAAGTAAGAGATTTGTTGCAAAATCTTAGAGAAGTTCAAGGTGGAGTAGAGATGGGGAATTAGGAGGTAGGTTACCTAGAGGCCACAGCTAGAGGGCCTGTGGAAGAGTGGACCGAGAATTTCCTGCTGGAGTTAAGGTGTCGGCTCTGATGGCTTCAAGGGCTAGAAGTGCGACTGAGTGGAGAGGCTTAGTGACACAAGAAATCCAGTACTGAAAAAGCAGCACACATTTCTTGGGCCTTATACTATCGCAGGCTCCCGCACGGCATCCTCTGAACCATTCTCTATAGGGCAAGTGTGACTCCACCGTGGTGGTGTGACTGGGGCGTGGGCTTTGTGTTTCCAGTGTGAAGCCCTAAGAACAGGCACTGCAAGGCTGCCTGCCAAGAAGAACTTTGATACAAAGTGTATTTGGCTATTTGAGATGTTGGAAATCCTTTCAGGCATTAGATCAGCACCCTGAAGTCATGCCCTCCACCACAAACAGTATGTCTGTTTCATTATGTATCAGGGTTTCAGTATGTTACTGTGGCTGTCCTGGAACTCCCTCTGTAGTCCAGGCTGGCCTCACACTCAAAGAACCCCACCTGCCTGTGCCTTCTCCGGGGCTGGGATTAAAGGCGTGTGCCGCTATGCCTGACTGACCAAGAACTTTGGTTAGCAACCAGAGCGGCATCTTCATCTGCCCTGTAGGACACAACTTTAGTCATACACACACAAGCAGAGGGCTGGTGGACTTATTTAGCCTTTTGGGACTTTTAAGGAAAGTGTATGCCCATGCTTCCGGCAGCACTTCAGGGTCTACCCCACCAAATCTGGCTATTGGAGTCTGCTCTGGTTCTTCTGAGCATTGCCAATCAAGTACTCAGTCCAGATAGCTGATTTCATAGGAAAGCCCCAGGCAGCAGGAGTAAAAGAAGGGGCTATCGAGGCTGGGAAGGAGGAGACATCAGCCAACATACAATGCTTTGAGATCGCCGCTGCGGGCAAACAGAAAGCAGCTGGGGCATTAATCCATGATCTCTCGGTGACTGAAAGGTAAGGAGAAAGGGTGTGGAGTCCACGGTCTGGCTGGTCGTTCCCTGTGGGAAGCTTCCACAGAATTAGAGAAATCCTGGGAACCAAAGCAGAGAGACTAGGGGGCAGCTGGGGAGGGACTGCCAGGAGCTGAGTTGAGAAAAGGGCCCAACTCAGGACACCAAAGTGTCAGCTACCATCTCCAATATACAAAGTCAGGGTTCATCCTCCTCAGGTGGGCCACAATCTAGATTGTGACTGAGTTAGGCTCCATGGCTTTTTTTTTTTTTTTTTTTTGCCCACTCCTTGGTCAATGGGCAAACCACCTGGTTGCCTAAGCCCAAAGTCACAAACCCAAGGTCCATTCTCCAGACTGTACACCCTCTTTCTTTCCTAACACTTGCCATTACACTTCCACACAGTGACAGGAGCATGGACATTAGTTCACAAAGTTGTTTTTTCTGTTTTCTCTTTAGTTTTATTTTATGTATATGGGAGTTTTGACTGCATGTATGTATGTGTTCCTCATGCATGCAGTGCCCACAGAGGCCAGAAGAGGGCGGTGGATATCCTGGACCTGTACCTCATGCATGCAGTGCCCATAGAGGCCAGAAGAGGGAGTTGGATATCCTGGACCTGGAGTTACAGATGGCTGTGTGATGTCAGTGCTGGGAACTGAACCTAGGTCCTCTGCAAGAGAAGAGTTGAGTGACCTTAGCCTCCGAGCTGTCTTAAACCCTGTTTCTCTCCATTCCTAGCACATAGCTTGACCCCTGGTTCAGGTCCCCTTTGCCACTGCTCTGTCAATGTGTTCCTAAGCAGAGGTTTTTCCATCCAGTTCTTGCCTTGTGCCTGTCTTCCCTCACATCAAAGTTATCTGACTGTTCCCAAGCTTGCTAAAGTCTGAGACTCCTCTCTGGTGGTGGGGGTGGGGTGGGGGTTCTTCTACTTATCCCAGTTCAGTATGCCTAAGATCCACCCAACCCCACACCTTCCGAACTCTTCCAAGGACATTTCTGTCCATGTCCCCAAGAAAAGAGTAGGCTGTTTCCATTAAGGCTGTTCTTAAGTCATGTCTACATGTGTTCAAAGACATGGAGCCATGCAGAACACCTTAGCCTTGTTGGCAGTGGCTGTCTCCCCAGTGTTCACAGGCAAAGGGCGTGGAATGACTGTGCATCCTAGGTAGTTAGTGAGAGATCCTTAAGATCCTTCTGCTTTCAAAATACAGTGGGGATTTGAGATTGAAGTGTGAAAGCCGGAAGGGTTGTTGGTGATTGGTTTGAACAATTACCCACCAAGAAATTCAATCCCCAAAAGAAAAGGCTCCTTGACCAAGTTCCTCCCCCCAAATAAACCGGACTTGGGGGACAAGGATCGCATAGCTAGTTCACACCAGAGTAGGGCATAGCGTGGTCATGGTCTCCTCTCTTCTCAAAGCCCTTTCCCAGTAACACATGAAGAGACTATTTCAGAGACTTTGTATGTACAAATGTCAGATGACAAGCTCCAAGTAGTTCAAATAATAAAGAGAAGTTGTTTAATGCAACTGGTAAGTTTGGAGGTACCTGTCATATCAATAGGCCTAACCTAGACCACGTCATGTGACCTCTGGAATCACAGATGAGACACAAATGGAAGTAAGGCATGTCGAAATGGGGTAAGATAGACAAAATATGTTTATAGATCACCACAAAATCCAGAAGGGGACGGAGGTCGATGACCTGAACTCTAAAATATCCAAGTTACAGTTGATTGTATCTATTTACATGAAACCACAAGGAGAGCAGCTTTGGGGCTGACGGCAAACCCATGACCCGAAGCCAGAGAGGTGCAGGGCGTTTTGTTTACAGCTGGTCACAGGTGATGAACAGTCTTCCTCCTGAGTTCAGAGGTCAGGGCTACATTCTCAGGATGATGACTCAGGACTTCCATCACGAAGCCTCGTGTGCTGTCTCCAGGGTACCAGAGGAGAGGAAAGGGGTTTAGTGAGCCTTCTGGCCAGGAGGCGCAGCGAAGCTGGTGTCATCAGGACTTTGGTTTCCGTTCAAGCCCCACTTTTTCTTCCCTGCCTTTGCCTTATCTGCTTTTCCTGTCTGTTCCCGCCAACCCTCCGTCCAGGAGAGAACGGTCTACTACCTGGGCCAGGATCTGCCTGGTTGCATCCTAGCCTGGCTTCCCATCCTCTCCAGCACCTGCTGCAGCCTTCTTTGCTCAGGAACCTTTAGTGAAACCTTACTGATTTTAAGACCCAGTCCAAGTCTAGAGTCAAATATCCTCTCTTCCGTGGTCCCACTCATGGGGCTGATCACCCACACAGAGTGACCCCCAGCAGCATGACATGTCTGCCCAGCTTCCCTTCTTTCCATTGCTAATAGAAATCTGGTGTGCCTTGGCCTCTTCACTTTATGTGATCCTGGGCAACAGAGAATTATACTTTTTTCTCCATATACCATATGCATGCCCTGTGTATCATGAGTAAGCAGTATTAATTCACTGATTCCTAATCTTGTTTGATTAAGAATTTCTTATCATGGCCTTTAAACAAAAACTTTTTTTAAAAAAGTAGGCTTATGAAATAGAAAGTAGACAAATGAAAAGCATCTTTCCCCATTTCCTTCTTGTTGTGAATTTCCCATTTGCCTGTGTGCATACAAAAGGGGTATGTGCCTCGGACCTTCCTTAACCAGAAGGTACTCCGTAACCCTAATCCATGTGTGTTCCTGGAATTCAAATGGACATATGGATTGAAATGCCAAATCTGTCGTGCCTCCGGAATGCATTTCAAAATAAGACACGTGAAATGGGCTTAGTGCAGAAGAATCTAAATAAGATTGTTTTAAATGTCACAGGAGTGGCCTTCCTTGGCTCTGTTCTTTCACTATCCTGTCCTTAAGAAGCCAAAGTCACCCAAAAGGACTCAGCATCATTTTCCCTGGAAAGGGAGCCTGTGGGGACAGAAGGCTTTGGAGGGACTCTTGTCTGGGGTAGTGGTGATGTGACCCCCCAGGAAGGACATAGAGACAAATGAACTCTCGGCAATGAAGTTTGGCCCTGGATTCTCCTGAAGCCTGAGGTGGCCGAACAATACCTCCAGCTTCATTGAAAACACAGGGCAGCTCCTCCAGTTATCAGACCTGGTGACTTACATGAGGTATGGAGAGAGTCCGCCAGCAGAAGCCACTTTTGTACAAGGGGCTAGGTCCCCAAACTGGAGGAATCTGGTTGCAGGGAGCAGACAAAGCAGAAGCAGAGGTGGAGTTCAGAGTCCTTAGGGTCACTGGCCTCCCTTCATCACCAGAGGATCACTTCCCTGGAATATTACACTTGATGTCCCTCCTGCCACGGTGCTTCTCCACTTGAACTAATCAGTATATTCTGCCTTACCTTTTAGAGGAGATGGTGGGACCTGTGGGTCAGCAGGCACAGTTGGACAGATCCTGTATCTTCTTGTGTTTGCCAAAAGTCTGTGCAAACAAAGACTAGAATAATTGGTCCCATGCATAAAAGTCACAATTGCTATGGACTGAATTGTGACCTGCCCAAATTCATGTGTGAAATAATACCCAGGATGTGGCTGTAAAGAGGTAACTATAATAAAATCACTATGAAAAGTGTCCCACCATAGGAAGTTGAAATGCCAAAAGGCAAGCCTTCAGAAGGCCCATGGAAGTGGCACCTGATTTTCAAACTTCTGGTTTTTAGAAAATAAATTCTTGTTGTTAAAGCCACTCAGTATCTAGCATTTCTCCAGGAGAGCCTGAGCCACGCAGAAGAAGTAAGACAACTGGGGAGATCTGAGCTTTGTTAGGGAGGGAGGGAGGAAGAGAGTCAGTTCATCCATCCAGAAAACAGCCCTCCATATCTGTAGATTCTACTTTTGAGGTTCAAACAACTACGAATCAAAATGTTCAGAAAGATATTCTAATTGATCCAAACTTGAAAAGGCGTTTTCTTGTCATTGTTCCCTAAACAACAGAGCACAGCATCTCTTTCCCAGTGTTTATGTTACAGCAGGTAACTGTAACTTTACATCCTGTAGACAGGATGTAAAGCAGATGATAGGATGTGGATCATCGCAAATACAATGCCTTTTTGCATTCTGGAGTTAAGCCCTTCTGTTTGTATCTGTGGGTGGGGTGGGGGGATGAGCAGGAACAAACCCTCTGTAAATGGGAAGTGTCAGTACTTTTCTTTAAGACCCTCAGAATATAACATGGAGCAGGAGGAAGAGGATCTTTATTTCCTCTCCCAGAGAAAATGAGGCATGCCTTAGGTTCAATAACCTGGGCCACCAGCTGCTGGCACCCTTCTCTGCGAGGCAAGGATACATAGGCGATCTGCTCATTACTGCGTACTTAACACTGGGATTCAGTGACTTATCTTTCCGTGTTTCTGCAGGACCAACCTTGATGAGTCAATGCTATCCCTGAGCCTTAGGTTCACAGCTTCTGTATAACCTTGGTTCAAATGGTGAGTGTTCAAAACCGATAAAATATTTAATGTCTTTTTATTGCCCCTCTCAGCAATGCTTAAAGTCCTTGTTGGCCTCCCGCAAAGAGGATGGACAAGTGGCTTGTTCCCTTAGCTGCTCTTACAAGCTGCCTTGCAAATGGCTCTGGCAGGTGGCGCAGCATAGGGGGAGGGCTTGCAGTCTGTCCCTGGAGCCTCTGCCTTGCAGCTCTCTCAGTAAAGTACCATCTTCCAGCCTTGGGTCGCCTAAGCGTCCCCGCCCCCACTTCTCCCTCCTGACTCATGCCTGCTGCTTCATTTGAGTAACTGTGCAAACGTTTAGCCAAGAGGCCATACCAGGCTGGAGGCTTATTTATGAGTCCGCAGGAGTTTCCAGCCCAGGCACTGAGGCAGCATTCCATGCCTTGCCTTCTGGTCAAATAAGGACAAAGGGAACCACGCCTTCCATTCTTGGCCCTGAAAGTAGGGACTGTTAGAATGCCCTGTGCTGTGTAGAATCCTCCCCAAAACAGAAGATTCTTTCCCAGCACCCTGATGACCTCAGAGCAGGAGAATTATATCAATCAGGAGGAAGAAGTACAGAACGTGATCTAAGGGTGTTCCAGGAGAGGGGTTTATCTTGTCCTCTTTCTCAGCTTCCTGCAGGAAGGCCTTGGTGCTGTCTCAGTTCTCAGGGTCCCAAAGGGGAAGTGCTTTTGCCATTGTCAGCAAGGAGTCATCAAAGAGGATCACAACACAAAGCAGTCAGTCTAAGACACACATCCACACATCTGGAAAGAGAACCCAAAGGGCCAGGACATTGCTGTTACTCCCGAGAAACACCCTCAGCAGAAATCAGCCCCAGTGGGGGATGCTAAAAACAGAGGCAGCCCTAACAGTTCTCGTGCAAGCCAACCTACATCTGTGACCAGGCAGAAAGCTTGCCCTCTGCAAACTCCCTCCTTAGCCCTGTAGAGGACAGAAACCTCCCCAGATGGAAAAGCAACGTACAGTCCAACACAGAGGTTGCAGGGTCGGCACTGTACAAGCAAACGGAACAGTTCATTGACTTCAAGGCCGCACCAGGGGACCCTTTCCCGACTTTTCGATAGCCTACCATGGGTGGCTCCCTTGTGCCGGGAGCAGGCTGTCTGGTGGACACAGTAGGCTTGCTAGCCACTTCCCCTTCCCAGAGCTCAGTCTCCCTCTAGAATACGTTAATGCTACCCCTCTATGTGTTTTACCGGTGGACGAAGCTTGGGCTACTGTAAGTGCTGCCTTTACAAGCATCGGGAGATGAGAGGATAGACCATCTATATCCTCACATTAGTGCTAGGCTAACATTTGGAGGATCGTGGTAGTGAGGATTTTAAAGGAATCCCTCTGGGGTCGGGTTAGAGATGCTTCTTTATCAGATGAATATTTGCAGCTAAGTGGGAAGAGCAGAAGGCAAAGGAAACAGGCCACGTGGCTACCTAGGCTTGCCTCGTTCCCGCACGCATGTCTCCATTCTGTGTTTGGGAAATCACATCTTTTTGCTCCATCCTCATTAGCCTTTGAGCCTGCACCTGTGAACTCTGCCTCCTTTCCATCCTCCATGTCCTGCTGTCCCAGGGCTTCAAGACTCGCTGATGCCCACTGGTTTGGGAAGAAGAGATGTTCTTTCTGGACTTGAATGCTGTCAGGCTTCCCAGCATAGGTGTGGCCTGACTGAAGAACAAAGATTGCCTTCACAGGGGTCTAATCCGCCTCATTCTCTTCCTGCCCTTCGCATATTTCCTCTTCTCTCTTCCTGGTGCACTCAGGAGTTACCATCAGGACCCCGGGGGAGCCCCAGAATATCTCTAGAACAGTTGAGAGGTGGCACACCATGCTCTTAGCTGAAACTGTTACAGGTACCTAGGCTGCCAGAGAAGCACTCAATTGTGTGGCTCCGAATACATCTATGAAGAATTCTTTTAGGTGGTGGGGGAAGGAGAAGGAAGAAGCAAGGGACACCAAAAGAAAAACAGTGAGCAGACCAGGGCCAGATTTCTTTATCGTTCATTTCCAAATGAGACAGCAAAGTCTGTAGTGGGCAGGGTCCAGGCCTGGCATGAGTCAGCCACCAGGACAATCTACTGCCAGTTGATTAAATTAGTGTTTGTTAGAAGCCAGGAAGGAAGAGGGGGTGCTGCGTGCGGAGCTAGATGGAGAAGGAAGAAAATTGTCTTCATATCTCTTGAATTATTTATGACCTGGAACTTTACATGCAGAAGCCTAACCAGACTTGATGGAGAGGGCTGGGAAGAGCTCTCCCTTCCCTTAAAGCCACAGAGCATGCTTTGGGTCCCCATGGAGGACCAGGAGAATGCTCACAATGACAGACTCCCCTGAACAAAGTGGAGTTCTCTTAATTTGTATTATGACCTTGAAAGCAAAACTGCAGCCCAGAACCCCGCTGTCATATGGGCACAGGGAAGCAGATTTCCCAGCAGCCTCTGGAGCGACAGACATAACCCTGCGAATGCACACTGCACTTTGATTTTGCCGTGGTAACTGGGATGACTGTCAGATCAGTGGACAAAGGAGAGGTCTCTTCGATCCTCGCCTCTGGCTTCCAGCCAGATGGGAGAGAAACAAAGACTTCAGAGCCCTGGTTTTTCAGCCCCCTCCCTCTCCCTCCTCCCAGTGTTTCTCTCTTCCTGCCTTAACCACTTAGAGACCACGGTTTGGGTCGAGCCCGCTGACTGCACTGATGTTTTGGGAAATCATGTCTAATCCCATGTATCCATGTGAATTACGTGTGAAAGGAGCTTTTGGAGGGATGTTTCAATCCAGAAGACACTTCTGGGATGGAAGGGGTGGTGTGTGGATGGGCACGTACCCCAGTTGTGTACCTGGGGTCTGGTGGCTATCTTTGTTTCTGGTCCTTCTGACTACCAGGTCAGCATGCCACTCTGAGTGCCCACCTGAAGGAGCTGTCTATGACCCTCATCCAGGTCTGAAGCTCGTGTCTCTAAGCCCTTCTAAGAGGCAAACAGTGTCCTCCCACAGACCCTAGGTCTGCTTCTAGCTGCGGGAAGGATTCCTCTCTTCAGCCCCTGGACCAAGGCACAGTCTAAGGTTTTCACTGAACTGAAGCACCCAGAAGCAACGGCTTTATCTTGGGGAGTGGAGAAGGAGAGGAAAGGGCAGCATCCCTGAACCGTTGCCACCAAGCACAAGGTGGCAGACACAAGAACGAGCAGCAGATAAAGAACTCGACAGGTACTTTGGGGAAGCAGCAGCAAGGCCATTGTCCCTCTCCAGCGCTCAGTCACCCCCCCCCCTCAGAACAACACAGAAGCCAGCGCGGTCCAGGGCTGATCTTCCAGAGCTGTGTGAATCATTGCTTGCAGTCATTAGTGTAAGTCCTGCATCTCCACCTCTATAGCAACAAAAGGAAGACGAAAAGCAGAAAGGATACAGTGTTGGACTTGAGCGTGGGTTTTCCCCTCCACCCCACTCCAGCACCCCAGGGACCCATGTGCCCCAGACCCAGTGAGAGGAAAGAATTGATTCCTGCTGTCCGGATACCAAGCGGTGAAATAAATTGAGGTCATTTTCATAATTTAGGCAAAAGTTTCCCTTTCCACTTGAATTACTGAGATATTTTAGGCAAATGCAGATTCAAAAAAATTAAATAGCAGAACTTGAGTTTGGGAACTCATTAAAAAGCATCACGACTTCCTGTATTTTATCAGTTATAAACAACCGGGAAGAGAGGGAGTTTGCCTTTTTTTTTTTCTTTTAAGGAAATTATCTGGAAAATTACCCAGGTCTTTACTTCCTCCTTCTAGATATGAGATCTGCACAGGCTGTCTTCAAGACAGTGACCTCATGGGAGCAGCCTTACAAGATAAAACCAGGGAAAAGAAAAGGCCAGACTCCTCCCTCCGTTTTGGCTCCCTCTGGCCATCTCCCTCTCTCCTTTCCAGTTGTGTCTCGTCTTCCCTCATGGGGAAGAAACCCACCCTACTTTTCCACTTTCCCACTTAATAGGAATGCATTGAAAATTAGTATTGCCGCGAGACCAGGAGGCCAGAAGAGCCCGATCCTATCTCCACAGGAGCCCTTATCAATTTTATTTTGCTTGCCACTCACGGTGCTGCTTAAAATCTTTCTAAAGGTCTCCTTTCTTTTTCTGCCCCCCCCCCCACCGTGACCACTAACGACAGGAAACTGTACTGAGCTAAATTCAAGAAAGGCATATGTTTGCCTGTCCCACCAGCTCAGCCGCCAGGGTTAACTCAGTGAGGGCTCAGGCCGGGTACAACAGCAAGGAAGATGGCCACCGCAAACCTTGGACCACCTTCTCCACACTTGTGTGCGTGCGTGCGTGCGTGTGTGTGTGTGTGTGTGTGTGTGTGTGTGTGTGTGTGTGTTATCAGGCTTAGCATCAAGCACCCCTCTTACCCACCTCAGTGTGTCCAGTGTTAGTGTTGAAATTGTTACGGAAAGGAGAAGGTAGTCTCCAGGACCGGAGGGTAAGCCCTGTTGAAATGCTGGGCGACTATTGTTTGGATACTCTGTCCTCACCTTTCACGGCTGACACCCGGTTTGGATTCACACTACTGTGTGTCTCTTGCCCAGGTGTCTGAGGCAGCTCTGGGCACGGTCCTCTCGATTCCAGCCTTATGGAGCCAGCAGCTCTCCCCTCTGTTACTGAGCGGCCATTCGGACAGCACGCTTTGCCATGTTTCTGCCTCCACTGCCTGCCCACAAGTTGCACCTCCAGGCTTCAAAGATAAAGTAAGAAGGGACTCCTATGTTCTGTCCAAATCTTAGCCAGCTGGCTTTCCACTCCACCTAGAGGTCAGCATCCTCCATTCCCAACCTTACAGATTCTTAACCAGCCCAAGAGAAACAACCTTGCTACCCCTGCCAACCCGGCCACCCGCGCCACCCCCACTAGCCCGCACTAACCCTGCTGCCCCTGCCAACCCGGCCACCCGCGCCACCCCCACTAGCCCCGCACTAACCCTGCTGCCCCTGCCAACCCGGCCACCCGCGCCACCCCCACTAGCCCCGCACTAACCCTGCTGCCCCTGCCAATCCGGCCACCCGCGCCACCCCCACTAGCCCCGCACTAACCCTGCTGCCCCTGCCAACCCCACCATCCCCTCCATCCCCACCATCCCCTCTAAACCCACTAACCCTGCCATCCCTGCACAAATCGGGCTTCTTTCACTGTGAGGTTTTCACCTGTGCTGTCCTCTGCCAGGTGATCTCCCCCCAAAACAGCCAGATGCACTCTAGTTCTTCTTTAGCTTGTGAGATCCGTTCGTCCTTTCTCTCCTCTTCTGTATTTCTCCAGCATGGCTTGCGATCTCCCTGGCCGTCGACGTCTGTGTTGCCCTGCACAGAGGGAGGCTCTTATGTACAAATGGTCTCACCAAACAGCGAGTACGCTGAGGAGCGCACACCTCTTTTGTTTTTAACTTAGAATCTTGAACAATATCAGGTTGAAGAAGAAAGCCATTAAGTAACTAAATACTTCATAAGCAGCTTCTAGCAGCAAGGCACCTGTGTGCTAGGTTTTGAAGAGAATCTCTAATACCAGACTGCTGAAAGAGAAAACTATGGCAGTGAATACTTTTTATTTTCCATTGAGTGGATGATTCAGAATTATGCAAATAATTAATTTTGGGGAACCCTATGCTAACAGCAGGCCACCACGTGACAGTGTAAAGCCATGGCAAGTATTTTTCTTTGCTGCCACCACTGAGAGGCCTGGGGCTCTCTTGTGACTGGCCTAGAGACCTTCCTCTTTTTGCATTCTCTGCCTTGTGTTCCGTTGCTATGGCAACAACCCACTTTCATTCTGGACTTGCTGCATGGGAGAAGAAAATCTTTTACTACAATGGCATAGATAAGAAGGGTTTTTTTTTGTTTTGTTTTTTTTTTTAAGTTGACAAAGTTGATCAGCGATGCCTTTTACTAGAACTGAAGATTCTAATTTAGTGGTAGGATGGGTACATGTGTCTGACAGCATTAAAAAGAATGAATTACCTGGAAGAATGGAAGATTTGGTTGCCTTTTGTTTAAATGTCTATCTGTGTGCCTGTTGTAATTCTATTTTTAATGGAAAGCTATTTTTATCATCTTGAAGTATGTTCCAGCATACCAAAGGAGGGGCAAACATGCAGAGTGAGCTTGCAAAGTGCACAGGACAGGGATGAACAAAGAGAATACACCTGCCTGGCAGTGTGGCCAATCTGCTAGGTCTGTGTATGTAGGAGGGTATGTACAGCCATGTGCGGTTTGAATTCTGCTCTTGGAATAGAATCAACTTGGGAAAAAAAGATTGGATGTTTTCCTTTTTAACACTCACAAATATTTATGAGTACAAGATGATGTGTGTTTCAGACACATATTTCATTGTTCACTGACTTCAAGAAGCCCCCCACCCTTGTAGCAAAACCTTCCCCTCCCTCTTTCTCCCATACAATGGTCTCTTTCCACTTCCAATAGGCACTGCTTGACCTGAGTTTCTTTGTGACTTGATCCAGGCAGCTTCTCATTTTCATTTCTTGTTGTTTCCCTCCACACAAATAGAGACTCTGGTTTATCCAGGAAACAAGTACCTGCTGCATTTCAGATTCACAGTCCTGGTTCTCCATCTCCTTCTTCCAGACGCCTGGGTTCTCCTCTGATGAGATGTGCCTTGCAGCTCAGGGCCATTTGTTTTCTTTTGGAGCAGCCAGATAAGACTCTTATTCACTCGTTCACATCCAGCCTTCACCATAACATGGAGGCACATGGTGTCGGAGAACATTATTAAAGAGGTAGAAACTCAGTGTGGGGGAGGAAGTGTGAAATGGGAGCCTTGTAAAGGACAAAGATGGTGGCCAGCCGACCTCCTCTCCCTCCTAGGGTTGCTCTTGGCCTCTGTTCTCGGTATTTCTGTGTTAAGTGAAGACACACACACGTCACATTCTGTAGACATGTTGTAAGTTGCAGCTTTGTCTCCTGTGCTTCCACCACAATTCCTGCTCAAGAGCCACTGGTCCCATAGGACTTGGTTATCAATGTTTTTTCTTTATTTTTCCCTTCCTTCTTCCGTCCCCTCCCTCCCTCCCTCCTTCCTTACTTCCTTTCCTCTCTTCCTCTCTTCATCCCTCCCTCCCTTCCTTTTTCTGTGTTAAGTGCTGACAGCAAAGCTGTAGTCTCAAATACTGAAGACACTGAGTACAGCACCTAGGGAGGTGGCTTTCTATGGCTGAGAGAGCTCTGTAAGAAGTCTATTTTGTCTTTTGTATGCAGGAAAGGAAGTTACAAGAGTTGAGACTCGTGGCTCCCCCTCTGGGATACTGGCTGCCTGAGTCTCCTCGGGTTAGCTTCAGTAAAGGTCCCGCAGACCAAGTCTCCTAGGCTTAGCTTCAGTAAAGGTCCCGCAGACCAAGCGGTTTGAGCAGCGGCAGCATATTGTCTCCTGGATGTGGAGGCTGGGAAGCTAAGACTGACATCATACTGCTACGCTGTTTCTTTTGAAGGCATTCAGAGCTTCTTTCCCAGCTTTGGGGATTTGTAGGTAGTCATATTCCTCAGTTTCTACGTCATTTTCCTGTTCATGTTCATATAGTGGCCCCTACACACACACACACACACACACACACACACACACACACACACACACACACACACACACTGGTCAGACCCATAACTTTTTCTACCCTGCTCGTGCATGAAGGCTTCCAAGTCAGTCCTACCTCTGGGCTCTCACTGGTCCCCCCTCCCCCATTCTCTCTTGCTCTTCTTTTCGATTTTTGGTGGGGCTTACCTCCTTGTCATTTAGTCTCAGCTCAGTCCCTGCCATCCGGGGCTGTCTCTGGCCTTTCAGTATCAAGCTGACTCCCACTCCACATTCATTTCCTATCATGCCTTCCTGATTAACTTTAATCTTATCATTCATCACTGCCTGCTTTCTTTTTATTTATTCATTATCTTCTCCTCTCTCCTGAATAGAGCTGTATAATACCAGGCACACTGTTCCGTTTTGCTTCATTTGTATGTTCAGAACTTAAAACACAGCCTTTTTCAATCTAAATATCAACAAATGCTTATTTTTGAATGAATGAAGGAGTAAATGAATGAATGAAGGGTTTGTGAGTAAAACAGATGAAAGGCTCAGACAGACGCACCCTGTGTCACACCTGACTTTCAGCAGAGTTTCTTCTGATCTTCACGGATTCTTTGGAGGTGGGTATCATCCCCATCTCTAGGTCACTGAGGCTCTTGGAGACTCAAAGGGCTTGCTCCAGGATAAAGATCCTAACAGGTCTCCATAAACACTGCCCGACAGCACAAGCTAGGCATCATCGGGCAGATAATGTATCCGGTGTTCTGTAAAAGAGTGAAATATTTTTCTTTTCTTTTTTTT
>JAQHUG010000103.1:5652958-5679801 GCA_028555095.1 Dicrostonyx torquatus | reverse complement strand
ACATGCGGTCAACCCCCTAGGGCCTGCAGAGCACTAAATCTACCCCCTTCCTGTGCACAGCCCCATGTGCTTTGTTCTCTTTCACCTGGGAGGGAGTGAAAACTTACACATTGCATCCAGAAGACTGCCGTTTTTTTTCTGTTACACTCTTGTGACTTTGCATCAGTTTCATTGTTGACTATACTTAGGTGTGGGGAGGCTCTGATTTAATCTATGACAAATTACATTCTCAATGGCAATGACATACCAGAATAGAGCCCCCATAGTAACTTATGTCAACACATTTTAAATTATTATAGAGAATCACTAGGGACAATTTCATAGAAAAATAAAGAAATAGAATAGACCTTCCATTGCCTAAGGAAATAATTCAAATATGAAAGAAAAAACCTAGATGTAGGCAATGGAAAATCTGGGTATTTAAAGAGCTGATGTTTCACTTGTAGTGCAGTTAAAAGCAAGGAGGCTGCTGGCGTTAGGAGCCAACACAACCATTTACAGTAAAATTATTCTGGTCAAAAAAGAAAAACAGCAACAAACAAACAAAAACTGGGTGACTCCATCCTCAAAACATGTAAAAGACAAGAGAAAAACATTTCTCATGCTCCCAGTAGAACAGCACCAATGTAGTGATATTCATTTATGTTTTAAATAAATAAAGCTTGCCTGAAGTTCAGAGAGTGAAACAGCCGCCCTGGCCAGCCTTACAGACTAGGCTGCAAAACACACACCTTTAATCCCAGTAGCCACACTAGTTTACCATAGAAACCAGGCAGTGCATGTCTTTAATTTCAGTGGTGCACACCTTTAATCCCAGAACTAGAGAGGATTATAAAATGGGAGGTGACAACTCTCAGACACAGTCTCACTCTGAGATTCCTGGAGGTAGGATCACCATTTTCAGACTGAGGTTGAGGTAAGAGCAAGTGGCTACTTTGCTTTTCAGGTTTTCAGGTTGAACCCCAATTTCTCTCTCTGAATTTTTATTAATCATGCTTCACCTGAGGTAACTCTACCTCTTAATTACATGTAGGAAGGCTAAGATAGATAGCATCAAAGATATTTTTTAAAGAAAGCTGTGCTCCCCTGGAATCACACATCAGGTCTCCCAGCCAGTAGGTTCTGTAGTAGGCACCAGCATGCAGGTGATTTGGGGTGTGCAATGAGGGGTAACATGCGTGGGGCAGTGGAGTAACACTGAGCAGTAGCAGAAGGAAACACTGAGCTGTGGTACAACTGTAGTACAACTGCAGCAGAGGCCTGGGTGTCCCCCAGGACCTATGGAGCTGGGATGACCTTGTGACATGCAGTGACCTTCAGTTGGAATGTGTGCTGCCCCAGGGGCATGACTCCTGTGGAAGGAGCCCTGAAGGGGTTTGCCAGGGCCCTAACCAGTGTGCTTCAGTGTGTTTTGACTCCCTCTGTGTCCCTGTCGTGACCAGCACTGGGAGGTACAAAGAAAGAGGGTAACCCGTTGTTTACCAGTGCCATGTTTTTAAAGCAACGTTCAGTGGTCCATCAGCGGTGTGGTCCCTTTCCCCAGCTCCTTCCACATCCACGTTTGACCCCCCCCCCCGTGACTACAGGTAAAATGATCCTACAGCGTAAATCTATCTGTCACATCCCTGCTTCATACCCTCCAATGATTTCCTGTCTCACATATTATAAAAATCCTAACTCTTTGGCATGCCCTTTAAGAAGTAGGCTCATATATCATGCAAACCAGGCCACTTCTGAAAGTGAAAGGAGGCTGTACCTATAATTGCACAGGGACAAAGATCTATACCATGTCTGTTCCTGGCAAGCTGGGATGGATGGATGGATGGATGGATGGATGGATGGATGGATGGATGGATGGATGGATGGAAGCCCTGTCCACAAGGTACCTGATGCTACAGTCATCTCTCTATTTGACTCTGTTCTCCAAATTTCACTTCCTTTGTTTTCCCAGGAACAAGCTAAGCCTTCTTTCACCCAGGGCCTGTGCCCTAGCTACTTCCTTCTTTTATCATTGTCTCCTTTTATCCTCCTGGTTTTGGTATGTCTCAGCTTAACAGTTTCCAGTTCGGAAAGACCTTCCTACATATTCTGCATCTTACAACCTGTTTATTTCATCCACGGTTCTAAGAACACTAGGGAATTACAGTCACTAGGTGTTAAACCCCAGAAGAAAGGGACTGTGCTCTGTCTTGACAGCCACCATGAACACAGGCATTACCCAGCGCCCTTCTATACATGCTTGACATCAGTAAATTCTTCACTGAGTCAATTCAGAATGTAGGGAAATTTCCTAAATCGAAAGCATGAATGAGTTGTTTTTAAGTTGTGCATGTGTGTGAATGAATGATTTTAAAATAAAAGTTGTGAGTATGTTCCTCAGGTGCCCAAAGATCTATAAGGGACAATTGCTTTGCCTACAATGGGAATTATACAGGTGGCTGCTCACCCTTGAAATGTGGACATGGAGGAATGCAGAACATGAAGCCATCGGTTTGCAAACACCTGGAGGATCACAGGCTACAGATAATAACCAGCAGTTTAGCGATGATACGATACTGTCAGAACAATCTAATTTCCTTTAAAGACAGAGGAACCTTCATCAAAACAATTATTAGTGTCTGTCTGCACACAGCAAGAGAAGTCCATCGGAGGTGGGAGCAGGAGGCTCATGTTCTGCTGTGAAACGTCACATTTAATATGTGTCTTGACTTCTGCTGAAATCTGATTTTGACTCTATGATAATTTCCTTTCACAGGTCAAACAAATATGAGCTCCTGACAGTAGCAGGTGGTAGCAAAATCATCACCGAATTAAGCTCACCACGATTTTCAAAGCCTTTGCTATATGGAGGTTTAAAAAAAAGGGAGAGAGAGAGAGAGAGAGAGAGAGAGAGAGAGAGAGAGAGAGAACATGATGATTAAAGCTTGACCTTCTGCTCAGGTTGCTGGGGCAGTTGCTCTTGGTCCATTGCAGGGACTGCTGGATGCCTTCCTGTGAAAGGATATAAATCATCCACAGGAAGCAAAAACATTGAGATAGAGCAATGTGGGAGTATTGAGGACAGAATTTCAGGCTAAAAGGAATGTTCTTTATGTAGCACAAAGTCATGGGCACACTTCCCAATACCAGGTCCAGATATCATCACCTTGACTTTCACACAGACAATGCTTTGAACCAAGCTGATAGAAATCCATACTACTGTCCAGACATATGGAACTTGTAGATATATGAATTAAATGCCAAGAAGGAATACTCCACAACAAAGAACTGTGGGATATTTGTATACTATGTGAACTTGTATTGTTGTGATTAGTATAATAAAAAGCTGAATGGTCAATAGCTAGGTAGGAGATATAGGCAGGATTTCTGGGAAAAGAAAGGAAGAGGAGGATGAATCTATGCACACAGGAAAAACCATGAGACATGGAGAGGAAACAGGAGCTGTAAGATGGATGAGAGGTAATCCCACATGATAGAATGTAGATTAATACAAATGGGTTAATTTATGTTAGAAGAGCTAGTTAGGAACAATCCTATGCTATAGGTTGAGCTTTCATAATTAATAATAAGTCCCCATGTTGTTAGTTGTGGGCTGGTGTCCCAAAGAAAACTCTATCTATATATGGCACCCAATGTGGGACATGAACCCACACCCTTGGGATTAAGAATCCCATGTTCTACCTACTGAGACAGCATAACACTAGGTAAACTCCTGCTTCAGGCAGTCAGAACAAATTGCCAGAGCTGGGGCTAGTACCCAGCAACATGAGACTAGGCTGTCATGGAAGTGAGGGGGCAAAGGCAGTTGCCAGTATACCATATGCTAAGCAGTTACTTGGCAGTGGCTTAACAGTTTAAGAGTTAACTCATCCAGCCAGAGGAGGCTGCAGGAGTGTGCGTGCGTGTGCGTGCACACACCGCACACACACACACATACACACACACACACACACACACACAGAACCAGGTCCAGACTAACAAAACCTCTGAGCAGGTTACAGCATGTTTAAAAATGTACTTAGACACCAAATAATGATAAAAATAGATATAGACATTCATATAAAAAGTTTGATAATAATAAAGTAAAATCTTTAAAGAAAGAGTAAAGTAATATAAAAAGAATAAGTCACATAAATAAGAGCATCTGGATCTTGTCTGGTACTTTGTTAACATAGAATTTTTAAAATGCTAATGTATAAAAAGCAATAGATGCTGAGAGACATTGGATTATGAAAACCGCTAAACTGACCAATCTATGTTTTTAAAAAATGTCTTAACTTCAAAATGATAATTAAAAAATATGTTACTTTGAGGGAGAGGTTATGCCTCACACATAAAACAAAAAATCTTATTTAGTGTACTTGTATACACTGCATATTCCATACTTGTGTTAATACAGATATGTATATATGTATATGTATATTGCCTTTAAAAGTTTATGTGTTTTCAGAAGAAAAGGACAAGATACCAATGAACGCAAATAGTCCAGGTGATCCAGTCTCTCAGAATGCCTCGTTTGCAGTTACCTCAAAACAACTTCAAAGCTGCTAGCTGAGATGGTCCAGAATCACAAACTATCCAGTCAAGAATCAGATAAGTTCTACACTTTCCCATCACAGAGAGACTAAACAAAAAATAATACAGCTAGCTCTCCCAGGACTTGACCATTATCCCAACTTTCTCAGTGTCTCCGAGAGATCTATTGCCTCCAGGCAACAGGAAGCAGTCTAGAGAACACAATACTGGCTTTCTCAAGAGGTGGAGTGGATAGTTTTTGGTTATTCAATGGATTGTGAATATTTAGCATCATTTAGAAGGGTTGATCGCAAGTTCTTGGTCATGGTCAGGAAAAAAGTTAAATGAAGGAAATTAAATTCAGGGATCTCTTTCTGAAGGGAAAAGGGAAGATATAGAATGATAGGTTAAAAGGGTGGAGTGTTGAGTCTACTTTTGAATAACCACTAGTCTCAAATATATTGCCTTGGTATGGATGTTTATATATTGATATAAATTTAATGTTTCTATTTTTGTTTAAGGTAGTGTACTTCTGTAGTATATTTAATTATTTAATGTAAATTTCTAGTCCTAGAAGTTATTATTACAAACTATTTAGGATAATTAAGAAATACAGGTTAGTAGTTAGTCATCTAACAATTGGCTTTGTGTTTGAAACACACCATGTGAAGTATGTTTTGAAGGTCAAACGAAGATATATTTTAGATAGACAGATGGTCTTCAGACATTTTAGAAACTTATAAAATATGACATTTTAGATGTTTTAATAACCTAAGACTTTTCATGACAGTAAAACAAGTCTGCTATTGGAATCACCAATTAACTTCATAAAAGGATAATGGACATAGAAAAACTTCCATATGGAGTTTGCTTTTATTGTGGCAAAATTAGTTACTGGGCAAGAACCTGCCCTTGCCTCAACTGCTGGCTGTATGCTGTCCAAATTGGACAAACAAGACACAGAAGAAAGCTGAACTTTACCAAGACAAGGTAGGACAGTCCTTCAAAAGTTTCCTGCTTCACAGAAAAGTCTGTCAGATATTTTAGGCCTGCTGGCCAAAGTTGGATGCCCTAGTGTTGTAGAGGAACCATGGGGGACTGTCCAGGAAATCATATGTTCCTGTTATTTCTTTAGTCTTGAAAGTTGCTTACTCTGCACTTCCTGTTTACTCAAGTAATATTATATCATTATGGGGTCTCTGAAGGCTAGATAGTATACAGTTTTCCTTGCTACCCAATTAAGAAAACTAATTATATTGAGAAAAATAAAAGTTTAAGTTACTTATCTAAGAAGATGTTTTGCAGTCTAAAATGATATTTTTAGAATGGTAATATGAGTTATTATAGAAAATGGTTTAGGTATAAAACTTTGGACTCATTAAGGTAGAATAGATAATACAGTACTTTTTCTGAATTTGTCAAATACATATGGACTAAATATTGTGGTAATTCTTACTTAATAATTGTTCTTATTGTATAACGTTTTACTATGTTAGAGTTAAAACCCTTTCTTTTTATTTAGACAAAAAAGGGGGAAATTATGTGGGATATATGTACACTGTGTGAAGGTGTTTTGCTGTGATCGGTGTAATAAAAAGCTGAATTGCCAATAGCTAGGCAGGAAGTATAAGCAGAATTTCTGGAGAGATAAAGGAAGAGGAGAAGGAATCTAGGTGCGTGGGAGAGGCCAGGAGGCAAGGAGAAGAAGCAGGAGGTATAAAATGGACGAGAGATAATGCCACGTCATAGAGTATAGATTAATATAAATGGGTTGATTTAAGTTGTAAGAGCTAGTTAGGAACAGCCTAAGCTATAGGATGAGCTTTCATAATTAATCATAAGTCTCCATGTCACTATTTGTAAGGTAGCCCAAAGAAAATCTGTCTACAAAGAATGTTTATAAAAATCTTAAGGGTGACATTCTGACTATCAACATGGCACAAGTCACCAGGAGAAGTCCTTCAGCCAAAAGGTGAGAAGTCAACAGAGAGACAAGCGAGCTGCTTCAGCAATAGCATTCTACCCAAGAATGTCTGAAGATGTTCCTACCCAGAGAAGCTTCAATGTGGAGATGTCAACAAAATGCATTGTGTCCATCCACGGAGGGATAAGGGAGACACCATTGTTCCTGTGTGTCACCAATATTTGTAGAATTTTCTTTGTGACTAAGGACTATCATAGGAGCAGGGCTAGAGCAGAAACAAAATGGATGCCATCCTTACCCCTATGGAGTCAATTCCCAGGGAATTCAGATGCCACTTCCCTGGTGGGTCATTCTGTTTCGGGAACTATGGAGAGCCATGGAGCTTAGAAAGTAATGAGATTAATAGGAGTTGGGGTAGGGCTTAGAATGAACTTGCTACCCAAAGAAGAAGGCTTCAGGGACAAGAGCTTCAAATACAATTTCACAATCATTGTATGCTGTGCCCCCATATATTACTAAGGCCCCCAAGGAGAGCAAATGACATTCGAATACTTTGTCAGCTTCAGAAGTGTCAGGAAGGGTCTTGTCCTTCACAGCTGCTAGGAGCTTGCTGCAGACTTGACATGGACTCCATGCTTAGTCTATGATGCCAACGTGTTCCCCAGGCTGCACTGTCAGCTCTTTCTCAACTTTTCAGCCTGTAAATGCTGGTATCCCAGGTCTCTATCCATGTCTCTGGGGACCTCATCCAGTTCAAAGTTCATTACCGTCCACCAAATCCACTCCTTCAGTGCTAGTGTTTTCAGAACAGAACTCAGTTTTGCTCACCCCACACTTGATCTCTACATGTTGTGGTGAGCACCGCAGACTGAAGGGCCAATCTGCAGTCATTAAACAAAGCCTGAGGATTTTTCCAGATTCTCCTCTCATCTGGCTCGACTTCCACATCCTCTCCATCCCACATTCTTTTCTAGAATGCACTCTTCTTACCCTCCGTGACTGCACCCCTCGTCCAGTGTGTTATTATAGGAGCTTTCTGCTCGGTTCTGCGCTAGTCTCCCTTGGACAGAGTCCAGCACGCTGACCCTGTCAGCAGAGGGATGCATTTACTCCTAGCGCATCACTCTCCTGTTTAAATGTAGAGGACAGCTTGCTTCATACCCGGACCATAGGATCCAAATTCTTCCTGCTCAAAAGCCAAGCCAACATATGCTATCCTCTGCATCCCTGCCCCTTTCACTCCCGGCTCCAGACAGTCCTGTGGCCCACACACCGTGTTCTGGCCTCAGAGTCTCTTCACTTACTTTTCCTTCGGCTTAAGACCCCTCCCCAATCTCCTCTACATTCAGACTTCTAGCTTTCTTCACTGCAACTTCTCTGACCACCAAGCCTAACACAACTGTAAGCTTTCTCACTGAGCATGTCTTTTATTCACTCATAAACTACTGCTTTTAAAGTATTATCTATTTAGTTTTTATGTGTATACATTTTTAAAATTTTTATACGTGTATTGTGCCTGTGCGGAGGTCAGAAGTTGACATACAATGTCTTCCTCAATTGCTGTTGAATTTTATTTTTTGATTCAGGGTCTCTCGCTGAACCTGGAGTTCACTGATGGGCTGGACTGGCTTAGCCCCAAGCATAGCTCTGTCTCTGCCTCAAAGCAATGGGATTTCTGGTGCATGGTATAGTGCTGGGCTTATTATCTAAATGTTAGGGATCTGAACTCAGGTCCTCATATTTGTACAGCAAGTAATTTACCTCCTGAGCCACCTCTTCCAGACCCTTTTATATATTTTTAAATGTATCAGGGCTGGAGAGATGGCTCAGTGGTTAAGAGTATTGCTTGTTCTTCCAAAGGTC
This sequence comes from Dicrostonyx torquatus, assembly GCA_028555095.1. Taxonomy (NCBI): domain Eukaryota; kingdom Metazoa; phylum Chordata; class Mammalia; order Rodentia; family Cricetidae; genus Dicrostonyx; species Dicrostonyx torquatus. The sequence continues at coordinate 5,671,499 of JAQHUG010000103.1, read as the reverse complement.
CTGAGTTCAATTCCCAGCAACCACATGGTGGCTCACAACCATCTGGAGGTCTGGTGGCCTCTTCTGGCCTATACATGTAGACAGAATATTGTATACATAACAAATAAATAAATATTTTAAAAATGTATATATATATATATATACTGCTAGATGATTTTTTTAGTCATAGAGTTATTTACTTAGTTTTGGTTTTGGTTTGTGCTCATTAGAATGTCAGCTCTAGCAGGCAGATCTCTGAGTTCGAGGCCATCTACAGAGTGAGTTCCAGGACAGTTAGGGTTACACAGAGAAACTCTGACTCCAAAACCCAAAACAACAACACCAAGAACAGCAAATAGCGACTCTAAATGCGCAGGGCTGTACATCCCAGATCCTGGGAGGACCTTTACAGTGGGCATTTGGTTAAAATCTGTGGGATAATGGAACCTGTGAATGCCTAGTTATTATTTTATCCTGCCATGAAGAGTAAATGTATCTATTACCTGTTGCTGCGTAACAAGTTACCCCACAATTTAGTATCAGAAGACAACAGGCATGCATGTGTGCTCACAAGCCTATGAATCCACAATTAGACAGCCCTGGGTCACATTGTCTGATCTTGGTTCAGCTCACACACATCCCTGGGGGCAGTTGGCAGGCTGGCTGAGGGGTGTGTGGTCTAGGAAGTCTGTTTCTTTCTGAGCAGTGAAACACCTAGTTCCCTGTTCATGTGGTGACTGTGGGGCCCACGGGAAAGGGTATCAAGGGTTTAAAACCTGTTAAGGTGTGTAACTGGCACACCATTACTTACACTGTTCTGCTGGTCAAAGTGAATCACAAAGTCAGCTCCAGCTAAGGGGGTAGGAGATGTCATTGTATTGATGCTAAGGCAGGGATATTGGGATAGGGGCATTGTTGAAATCGGTTTGCCACATTGAGGGTATCAATAAACATAGTGACTTTTCACCAGCAATCTCCTTTGCGTACCAAGGCATAAAGAGCATGTGTGGGCCTTACCCATCATTCCAGAGGAATATTGGGATCATGAGACTGTGGCCTTGATCTCACAGAGGGGACCTGGCTCTTGGACACACAGTGTTACCAAACAGTGTAGTCTCAGCTTTGTCCAGTTGTCCTTGATTCTTCCGTGCTGGCAAATATATACACAGTGGCAGCCATGAAGCAGGGGCCGATCCTTCTAGAAACCCATCTTAGAAGACACCAAACACCAAGGCTACTTTTATCATCAATCATCTCAGAACATACAGGCATTAGATGAGAACAAGGGTAAATCTAAGTATTCTCTCCAGACCATGGGTGGTAGTGCCCACCTCTAATCCCACTCCTCAGGAGGCTGAGGCAGGAGAATGACAGCAATTTAAAGGCCATCTTAGGTTGCATAGTGAGACCCTGTCTTCAAACAAAAATAAAAAAACTCTCTTTCTCCCCAGTCTTACTGTCTTGCTTTTGAATAGAATTCAATGACTCAGATGGAAAGGGCCGTGACACAGGCGTCTTAAGGTAATGCCTCGAAGTGATGAACACAGCATGCTCAGCCTTGTCCTTGTCTTGTCTGTGCAGTAAAACACCACATTCTGAGAAGCTCAAGGCTAAACCAAGGGCAATGTCTGCCCCAACAGATAAGTTCGCCCTTTTCAGAAACATAACTAAGCCGGAGAAGTGACTCAAGAGCCCGCACCCCTAGCTGGGAAGCTATCGAGGCTTCGTGGCTTCTGAGGGAGAAGGAGACAGTTTTCTTTGAGGGTGAGGCACCTGGTAGATCGGCCATGCTCCAGAGAATGATCCCAGACACAGGAGTAGAAGTCAGCACAAGCTGGGTTTGGTAGGCTGTTAAAAAGTTGAAAAAAGGAAAAAAAAGAAATCTGGAAGGACATAGAGCAATGGAAGTGGATCTGGGAGAAGCTGGTGGTGGTCAGAAAACAATGTATGATACTATTGGAGAATTGATTAAGTATTATATTAAAAAAGCTATTCCCAAACTCTGTGTGAACTGATGTGCTGTGAGTTTAGCAGTTATTCATAGCACAGGCCATTTGGAGCATTCTGCAGCCTTCTATGGCACCTCCATGAGAACTTGGCGGCAGGTCTCACCCGGTGGGGAAAAGATCCCTCCTCCCGACTCCCCGTGCAGTTACCTCTTGTCCATTCCCAGCTGCCTGTTCTATTTTAAAATTTTTTCATTCTCAGATGCAGAGTTTGACTTGAACATCATGATTTTGAACAAAAAAGAGTGGACATCGCTATGGAGCCTGACGAATAGTTAGGTCAATTGTCCTTTGAACTCACTTGAGCTGAATATTTCCAACAACCTACCTCCTGAGCAAAAAATAATCAAATTCTTTCTCAGATTTTCTACTAAAATGCTTCTGGGCCACAGCTATGCACTGTCTTCACTGAGAGCCTTGTTCCTTCCTACGTGAGCAAACTGGACCCAAAGCAGCTTGCGGTGACTCAGTGTGGGAACCCGAGCCTCTGCAACGCATTCACCAGCCTTCAGGAATCTCTTTCCACAGACAGGGAAAAGCCGCAGCCCTGCTCCCTGGCACCTAAGACTATTCTGGATTTCACCAATGCATTCCTAAAGGACCTGGTCACGGAGAAAGATGGGGATGGGTCAGGGTTGCAGCTCACTGGGCAGCCGTCCCAGATGTGGGAGCAAAACAGCAGAGGCAGGGTGGGGGTTCTCAAAGCCTTGTGTTCGTGATTCATGGCTCTCCACCCCAGACATGAGGACTTGCCCAGCTTCACCACAGAAGGAAATGGATTGCAAGCCTGGGAGGCGAGGGAAGAAGGCAGAGGCATGTCTGGGATGACTGGAAAAGTGGAGACAGAATTGTGGCAATGTTCACTCACCACCCTCTAGGGTTGGATGTGCACAGAAAACAATAAGGACAATTGAGTACCTCAGGTGATAAAGCTTGTACTATGCGTGTATAGACTACAGACTTCCTGTCCTCTACACTAGAGCCAGGAAAAGTGCTGGCTGGGAAAGGTAACATTGACTGTGGAGCGAAGGCCCGTGCGGACAAAGCAGAAACAAGCTGCTAATGCCACTGCACGGAGGAGAGCCCAGGATCAAGTTCTTAAGGTTGACAAGGTAACTGAACTCTGGTCACTAGATCACTGACAAGACAACAGGACAGGTCCTGGTGGATCACACATTTCATGACACTCTTATGAAGAGGCTGGAATACTTGTTAGTCTGGTGCAACCAAATGCAAGCTTTCATTTGGTATTCAGAACTCCAGTAACTCCATAAAAGCTGGTCAGTTTCTCTCCCATCCCTGCATCTCTACCAAAGTATATTAGCACACCAGTCGTTTCCCATCACTGTAGTTTGGTCATTCTCAGGTGCCCTATCCTGCCTCCCGACAAACGCACTCAGCTGTCCCTTCTTCTCCCCACGAGCATATGTATCTATATCTGAATATGTAGTACAAAACCTGTCAATACATAGGCATTATGATGACCACATCGTGTCATATATATTGGTTGAAGCTCTTCGTTGATCTCAGGATTATTTGTAGACATATAAAGATCTAATAAAGGCTGAGAAGATGGATCAACATATAAAGTGCTTGCGCTGGAAGTGTGAGGAACACAGTCGCACGAAGACTGAGCGGTTGCCTTTGCATGTAATCCAGAGGAGGAGGCAGGTCATCCTGGAGGAGCTGGAAAGCAGCAGTCTCTGGATCTAATGAGACCCTGCCTCAGTAAAACTGGAGAGTGACCGAGAAAAAAGTCAACCTCAGTTTCAGGCTTCTGTGCACACATATGCACATGTACACACACCCATGCATATGCATACCACATATACGCATTCGAAGAAACCTAATGACTGTAATTCATCTGTAGTCTTTGAATTAAAATCTTAACTAATTGGTAGACATAACGGTACACTTTTAAAGGACAGACAAGGTGATCAACATTTCGCCTTGGCTACATTGCAAGTTTGAGGCTAGCCTGATCTACATGATGAGACCCTGTCTCAAAGACAAAACAACCAGGCAGCCTCCTCCCCGCTGACTAGCTCTGATAGTACAAGAAGGTGCTGAGCAGACGGCTGAGGGAGAAAAGCCATTGTGGTACTTTGACCAGCAGTGGCCCCTATAGGCTCATGTATCTGCATGCTTAGTCTCCAGGGACTGGACCTCTTTGATGGGACTAGAAGAAATAGGTTTGGCCTATGGGAGTAGGTGTGTCACCGGGGTGGGCTTTGAAGTTTCAGATGCCCACACCAAGCCCAGTTTCTCTGTCCCTTGGACTGCAGCCTGTGGATCAGGATGTGGCTCTTAGCTACTGTTCCAGTTCCATGCCCAGTGTCATGATGATAATAGGCTACACCTCTGAAACTGCAAGCAAGTCCCCAATTAAATGCTTTCTTTTATAAGAGTTGCCTTGGTCCTTGTGTGTCTTCACAGCAATGTAACAGTGACTAAGATAGACATCAATAATTTTTATCCACCTGCAAGTCACAATAACCACTGGCATGGGAATAAGTGCAGGTGCTGGCTAGTCTTGTCAGCTTCACACACAAACTAGAAAGGAGGGAATTTAATGGAAAAAATGTTTTCATAAGATACAGAGGTAAGGCATTTTCTCGATTAGTTTTTGATGAGGAGGGCCCAGCCCCACTGTGAGTGATTCCATCCTTGGGCTGGTGGTCCTGGGTTCTATGAGAAAGCAGGCTGAACAAGCCATGGGAAGTAAGTCAGTAAGCAGTACCCTCCACAGCCTCCACATGGACTCCCGCTTCCAGGTTTCCGCCCTGTTTCTGACCAGGTTTCTGTCTTGACTTCCTTCAGTGATAAGCGGTGAAAAGGAAACATAAGTCAAATAAACCCTTCCTTTCTTAACTTGCTTTAGGACATGGTGTTTCATCAGAGCAGTAGTAACCCTAACTAAGTCAGTGAGCATGGATGCATGAACTTAACAGGACTGATCAGCATCTTTATGATTGGATTTAAGGCCTGTTCCATAGGAGGAGGACAAGCACACCCAGTACTGCAAATCTGGCCAAGAACCCATTGTTCTTGAGCTCAGAGATTCCAAGGGTAAACCACCTACTATTGTTTGCTGAATGGACATAGTATCAAACTTTAATTTAAATTTTTATGTCTGTACTCACGGATTAAGACATCCTTCATATCTCATCAGAGAATTTCATTTGCTCAGTGGACAGTATTGGCCCAGAAACTCATAATTGGACAGGCTATGGAGAATAAGCATCTGTGGAGGGCTCAATCACACACCCTTTTCCCCGAGGTTGAGAGGCCATCGAGGGAGAGAGGTCAGAGAAATCATAAGAGCTAAAGGTTGAGGAGGACCAGAGGGGGACACTGTCTTCTGGGCATGGCGGGACCATTGCATGGATGTGCAGCAGCTGTGGCTGCCTTCATAAGACCCACACAAAGTCAGGTCAACATTTCAGCATGCAGGGGGACTGGCTCAGAAGCACCCAGCCCTCACTGAGAAGCTATTGCTAATTAATAACTTTTCAGGGAGAAGAGTCAGTTTTAAGGGTGTGGACTCTGGTAGGTCAACCATGCTCCAGTGAATGGTCCCACATGTATGAGTATATAGAAAGCACAAATTAAATGATTGATAAATAGATAGATAGATGATAGATAGATAGATGATAGATAGATGATAGATGGATAGATAGATAGATAGATAGATAGATAGATAGATAGATAGATAGATAGATAGATAGATAGATAGATGACACGAAGTTGGGGAAAGTACAGGGGCAGAGGGTGGGCATAGGAGGAGTTACAAGGAGAACCATGGATGTATATGATCGCAATCCTTTGCGATCTTCTTTGAGATTTGGTAAGATTTCGTAATAATACACACACATGCACATATTTTTAAGATAAAGAAAAGCAACCCTTTCAACTGACAGAACTCATGGATTGGAAATTCTGAAGTTCTGTGGAAACTGCTGCTTTTTTGTCAACTGGGTGCACAGCACATCTTTTTCTCCCTACAAGTGGAGGTAAGTGGTATCTGACCATTCTCTCATTGAAGTCAAGATAATAAACCACTTTTCAAAATGGTTTTCTCAAATCTCCTTTGATGCTTTTTTGTCCACAGAGAGAATTGCTTTATATTTTGAATTTTTTCTGCCATAGCTTTTGTTGAACTTCTAACAGCAACTTGACACCTGCTGCGGGAGAGGATGTGTTTACTCAGGGGAAGCAGGACTGAGGTTTCTCTGGTGCTTTAGCAGATGCAGGCAGTACTGGGTAGCCAGGGGTCAAATGATGAGCTGTTTCCAACTCTACAGCTGAGCAACAGTATTCCAGCTATCCAAGCAACAATTACTCATCCAGACATTTGTCCAGAGCTGACTCTGTGCTCATCACTTCCTAGGCCTCCTAGGTGACCAGACATGATGCTTGCCCTCAAATAGCTAGCTCACCGTATGAAGATACAAGAGTAACACACAGGAGATAATTAACCATTTATCAGCCCGATGTCCTGAAAAGAGAGCACAGCTCTGTGTGGTGTGGAAAAGAGAATGGCTTCAGGAAGGACTGGCATGAGACAGGATAGAGAAAAACTTCACGATCAGTTACTCTGCTTCTATACCCAGATGTTTTATCATTGTTCTTTTTAATCTGTAGCAATTATGATACTGAACACCATGATATTGAATGTGTATTCTAAGGAAGCCCAATCCTATGTAAAGGAATAAGATTACAAGAAAAAAGTATCGTCCACAAAAGGAGGATTAATAAATGATCTCTTTTCACTAACTAATGCTCCCAATATTCTCTTCACAAGGGACGCTCCTTGCTTACCTGCTCACTCTCCACCAACTCTGCACTCAGAGTAGAGATTGCTGTAGGTCAGGTGTTAATGCAAGAACGATGGAGAGTTTCAGGAGTTTCCAGCATGATTTTAAATGGAGAGAAGCTGAAACAGAACTAATTTCAAGAATGAGACAAAACTATTTAATCAGTTGGAGATGAAGTCCATGGTGCAAGACAACATCCTCAGCTTCTAAAGTAATTGCTAGAGTATAAACTTGCTCTTTTATAACATGCATGCTATTTTTCCATCTACATGCTGAAGTCCTGATACTGAAAATGGTGACATTAGCAAGTGGAATTTTGGAGAAGCAATGAGATCATGAAGATGGGGCCCTAATGAACTAGATTGATGCCCTTTAAGAAGAGACACTAGGGAGCTTGTTTCCTTCCCCTGCCATTTGAAGATACAAAGAAAAGACTCCAATTGATAAGTCAGGAAAGGGGTCCTTCCCAGTCCCATGTCTGCCTATGGACTCTGGATCTGAGATTTCCAAGCAGTTAAAACTGTGAGAAATAAGTGTCATGGTCACCATTTCTATCACAATTGCAATCTCAGAAAAGCCAACAGAACTGCAAAGTGAGGGTGAAAAGTTGAATAACAATAGCAGAAGACTAAGGGCAAAGTGAATTGTATTCTATCAAGATTATTGAGATGCAATGTCCCAGTTATTCATATGGAATGAGTCTTCAGAAGCTAAGATAGCTTAATCCAGTCTCTATGATAATTTGTTATCGTAGCCTGAGCTAAGATAAGAGCACACACAACTACTCTGACCTTAATTCTTTTTCTGTAACATAAGTGGTTTTTTTTCAATATGAGATTTAATTGATCATGTTGGAAATAGCTACATTCTTTCTTCCATCTATATTTGGATCAGGATGGCCTGCTTGGAACAGAACCAAAGACTAGCACAGAACAGTGTATGGTGTCAATCAAGGAGAGAGAGACTTTCTGAGAATTTTGGAAACACAGTTTCATCCACATTCCTGTTTAAACTTGATTTGTTTCTCATTCACTCTGTAGACTTTGTTTGTAATACTTAATGCTTGAATTATCTCTCTGCTTCCTGCACTATTGTTTTCATACACACTTGTTAATAATGAAAATTCACAGCCCCTGATGAAGTCTCAAGAATCTGCACCTTCAAGATGCAGCTTGCAGTTTTACCTCTTTTATGATCTCCCCTGGGTGAAGTGCCTGGCATTTGGTTGGCATGGTCCTTGTATTGAATGGATGTTCGTGATTTCCTTCTGTAAGACTGGGGGCTCTGTGTTTAGATGCCCAACTCTCATTCTATATGAATAGCTGGATATTGCGTCTCAGCAGTTTCGGAAGTAAGCCGATCACTTTGCTCTGAGTTTTCTGCTGTTATTATTCACTCCCCATCCCCATCCCTACTCTCACTCGTGCCTATGCATCCCTTTCTCCCTTCCCATTTTGATATTTGCACTGTGGAAATGATGGTAATAAGATCACAAGGACCAGAGTTTGGGCGCATGGGCTATTGTTTGACATGGAAAAGCTAATCCTGACATTACCAGTTCACCCTGAGTGTGAGCAGATGAACACTGGAGATTATGGGGAAAGTTCCTTACCTTTGTCAGACTGGGGTCAAAGTCAATCACAAATAGAATAGTTTATCCAGAGTAGAGCCTCACAAAGAAGGCTGATTTTTGCCACCCATGATGGCTCAGCCTGGACCTGCCAGACAGTCATGCATTTCGAAGAGTTTACTTTTATAATCTGTGCTCTCATCTCAGTTCAGATCCCCTCTCTTGTCAAAAGAAGACTTACACTAGGGGAGAGGGAAGGGGAGGCGGAGGAGAGCGTGAGAGAATGGGATGTTTGGATTGGGGGAGGAACAGAGGGAGAACAAGGAAAGAGATATCTGGATAAAGGGATCCATTATGAGGTTAGGGAGAATTCTGATCCTATGGAAATTTCCAGGAACGCACAAGGATGACAGCAGCTAAGTCTCCAAGCAGTAGCAGAGAGGGCACCTGAGCTGGCTGTCCCCTGTAATTAGATTGATGACTACCCTAATTGTCATCATAGAACCTTCATCCAGTAACTGATGGAGGTAGATGCAGAGATCCGCAGCTAAGCACTGGGTCGAGGTCCCAGAGGACAGTTGAAGGGAGGGAGGAGTGATAATATGAGCAAAGGGGTCAAGATCATGATGGGAAAATCCACAAAGACAGCTGACCCAAGCTAGTGGGAGCTCACGGACACTGGACTGACAGCTGGGGAACCTACATAGGACTGAACTAGGCCCTCTGAATGTGGGTGACAGTTGTGCGGTTTGGGCCATTTGTGGAGCCACCGGCACTGGAACCAGTATTTAGCCCTAGTGCAGGAACTGGATCTTTGGAGCCCATTCCCTCTAGAGGGATATCTTTCTCAGGCTAGATACAGGCTTGAGGGCCTTAGTCCTGCCTCAACTTAATATGCCAGACTTTGTTCCCCATGGGAAGCCTCATCCTCTCTGAAGAGTTGATGGGGGGCAGAGCAGGAGGAGGGGAGGGAGGGAGAACTAGGATTGGCACAGAAAATGAGAAAAAATGCTTTTAAATAAAAAAGTAAATTAATAAAAAAAAAGAAAACCTGTACTAACTCATCATCAACACGACAGTTCCACCTTGATATTGACCAGGGTAGTATAAGTTATCATTAAAAAATATTCACGACTGTGGTTGTAGACAGGCACAGGGAAAATGAGCATCTGGGCAAACTATTAGTAACTGGCTGACTGCGTGTTTTCCAGACTCTCCTTCCACTTTTCTTTGCTATGTGACAAGCTGAGCTCTCCCTGTGACGTTCTGCACTGTGCCAAGCTCAGTTGGGAGCCTTTGGGAGCCCAGTGTGCAAAGAAGATAAACTAGAGGCATGATGCTTGTTTAATGGCTCTCTCTGTAGTGTCCTTTAGTCTCAGATCTTCTCTTCTGCCTGTTTCTTTGGCCTTTTATCTTAAATTCCCTGTGCTGTTTCTATACCACTTTTGGCAGTATGGCTCACATCTCCTAGCTAGACTTTATAACAGAAAAATGGATGGGTCTCAGTCTATCCCATCTGCTATATAAGTGGGCTTTTATATTTTTATATAAAAATAAATGTTTTTAGCTATAAAACTGGATTGTTTACAAACGACAGGGTTTTTTTTGGGGGGGGGGTACTACCAGAGAATGGGAACCCCAAGCTGAAGGTTCTGGAAGCTTTGGTGTTTGGTAAAAGTCACTTTCTGCTTACTAGCTGGCAGGGTTGTTGCGCTCCCCCAGGCTGGAAGGGCAAACATTCCTGCTGATCTCCTATAGGGCAGTAATCCTGTTGGTGAAGCATGACCCTAAATGGTTACGGCTTACACTATTGCATTGACACACGCATTCAGCCCACAGCACTGGAGCACACGCATTCAGCCCACAGCACTGGAGTACCGATTGGCAGCTTTTCTCTGCGAGTATTTAGACACTCACCAGCCTTCTTTAGTGACTGCGTGCCATCCTTTCCCCAAGAACCTGGTTCGTCTTCCTGAGCCTTCATCTGTCACCTTCTAGAATCCCATGGCTACTCTGGTGCCAACAAAACAACACTGCCTTTTCTTAACTCCTGTGAGAATCTTGGAACCTGAAACCCTGGGGATATTCAAGGGAAGGCCGTTTGATTCCCTCTAAGGGCATCTCAGGGTAGAATCTTTGGGTTTCGAGATCTCTTTTATCTATCCCAGCTGATTTTTTCTTATTTCATACAGCAGATTTACTGGGTAGTGGACTTAAAGTAAATATAGTTGAAAGGGTAAAGAAAGCAGAGTTCTAGGTTTAGTTCAAGGACGCTTGTCTAGCGTGTGCAAGGCCCTGGACATAAACCCCATGACCCTAAAAGGAAAGAAGGAGGGAGGCAAGCAAGAAAGGAAGGAAGAAAGAAGAAGGAACAAAGGGAACACTAATACAGAAAAGCTACAGGCTTTCTCTGCTGTTGCTCACAGGGTTCTCTGGACCTGGATTTTCAGAGCTGTGTTCAACTACAGCAAGGGTGTCTTGTCTTTGTGCTCCACACAGGGCAATAAGCTATTGCAGGATGAACTCAGGAGGAGATAGACCCTTGGTCATCGTCCAATTTTTAGACTCTGCAACAGATTCAAGGACACATTAGGTTGTTTGTACTAGGATGCGAATATTTACCCCAAGCGCAAGGGTCTGGTACTTCCCTACGCTTCAACAGGATTACTGCCTTGTGAACGGCGCCAGCATCCATGACGATTGGTAATAGCAAGAGGATGAAGGAAATCAATATGCTAGTAGGTAACCTGCCAGAGGGCGATGGAGGGGCGCCTGTAGAAGCAAGATCACCCCATGGTTCCCCTCTGCTCAATTTTTAATTTTTTGCCCTGGGCACAAAGCATGCTTTGTTTTATCTTTAGCTTCTGCTGGTGGAGGCTGCCTTTTCAGCTTACCTTTTTCAGTCTTGAGACCACTTCACTCTCCGTGTCTTATCTGTGAATTCAACCTTTCATCTTTGCTCCTGATAGTTGTTTTGCACTTACCACTAATAAATATTCTGCAGACACCCTGGGGTTTGACCGGGTAGGGAGGAGCCAGAGACCATTCTGCTGGAAGCCCATTTCCCGTTTCCCAGACTCTCTGAGTGGTTGGAAGAGCAAAGGAGCTCTTAACACATGGGGTGTGAGCTGCGTGTGTAAGCAACTGGAAACCCGGGCAACCTTCAGTCCGGTGCTTCCTGGAAGTCAGCTGGGTTTTCTGGCACAGCCACGAACAAACAGCATTAATGAGGGAGACAGGGATGATGCCAGAGGGGTTTGCACATTTGGTGGGAGCAGGGCCTAGCACCAGTGCAGAAACAATCAATGAGGGGCTTCTTTCATCCCATCTTCCTCCCCCTTTTATAGGAGCAACTTTTTGGCTGATTAAAGTACTTTTCTCGGTTCCAAGAGGGAAGTGTCTTTTGTAGTACACACTAGAATGTCAATTCTCATTATCAAACCCTGGCTGTTCAAACGCTATCTGAATCTCCCTGAGGCCTCCTTGGGGAGGCCGTAGGCAGACATTTCAAGGAGCTTATGCCAATTATTTTCTTTCTATCTCCATATTGATGGCTGACCCACAGTGATCATGTGAGTCGGGAACTCAGAACAGCTTCTTTTATTTCATTCATGACTTTTTTTTTTTTTTACAACAGATAGGATTTTCTTCTTAATACTCTTTCCCCTCTTGTCTCTGAAACTGTAATTTGGGTTGTCCACTTGAGAATCGCATGGTAGAGCAGATGTAGAAGTTGTCTAGATTTCTTTTGGAAGGGAAAGGCGATTATTTGGCTATCATTCACGGTAATCCCGCAGTTCCTTAGGGACGAGAGCCACAAACATACGCTGAGGCTTCTGTGGTAGGAGCAGGTGTCAAGCTCTGATCTTTGCTCTTTGAGGAGCCTATAATGTAGAGTCTTTTTATTGTAGGTTACAGACGTGATGTATGAGTTACAAAGGACAAAAGAGAGTCGGTGGAAGGATGTGTGGAGGTCATTTGTTAAAAGCCAGCCGTCTGAGAGATTGGGATCAGGGTTTGAGTGGCAGGAAGTAGTGGGCAGTACCTCAATGAAGTACCCGTGTCTCAGCTGCCTCCAGTTTCCGTCCTTGTTCTGCTCAAGACTGAGATTCCCGTGAGGATGTGATCCTGACATTCTGGATCTCAACCCAGCTGCTGGCTGGATGAGGACGGAGACCTTTGCCTACAGGTCCGGATGATGGCTCAGCAAGGACCTTCCAAAGCAATTGGGTTCTAGACAAACGAGCTGGTGGGCATCTTATTGGAGCTGAAAGGTGCCCAGTTGTTCCAGAAATGGATGTCCTGTGTCCTCAATCTCTTTCAGTCTCATGCTGCTTCTTGTTAACGTTTTAGAGGGACAGGAAAACCCATCTCCTTTGCCCAATGAGGGGTAGAGCGCCCCCTTTGGAAGGAAAGGGAACTGCAGCCATCCTGCTAGGAAGCCTTATCAGGTGGAGCAAGTACACTTCAGAGATTGTATTGGAGCTTTAAGGAAGGAAGAGGCTGGGCACAGAGCAGAAGCCCTTACTCTGGTGTTCAAGGCCTTCCTTGAGTGTCTGGGAATGCTGTAAGGGAAGGCTCTATCTCTCCAAAACTTCTTTCCCAGGTCAGACTAGTACATTGGCTCTCTTCAGCTGATGAGACGGACTTCTGTCAAGTCCTAGTGGGCCTTGTGTTTATTATTTATTTGATTTGTAACATTGTACCATTTACCTTTGAGAAGGAACATAATTAAGCATAGGTTAATATGTCTGAAAGACTGAAAGCTTCCCAGAATGATGTTGGAAAGCAAACACAGAAGCTTAGAAATCTTCGTGGTGAACCACAGAAGCATCTCAATTTAAAGGGATTGCTGTAAACCAAGCATGGGCTGGGTGCAGTGGTGTACACAGTGGGGCAGACTGGAACCGAGGCAAGAGGATTGAGAGTTCGAGAACAGTCCAGTTACACACTGAGTGCGTGGCCAGCTCGGGCTATATGATATCCTGGAGAGAGAGAGACAGAGAGAGGGAGACCAAGCCAAAATTCATTGGCGATGTCCCAACTAGGAACTTAGTCATTGCAAACCCAGTGGTTCTTATAATTTGAAAAATAAATAGCTCAGTGGAACCACCTCAGCCAAAATACAGAGGAGGGAAAGTAGAAGAAGGAACAGAGAGAGGAAGGGATATGTGGAGGAGGACCCACTGAGACTCAAACGCTGCAGGGAATTTTGAGCCCTGGGCATTCATTCTGTAACTGGCAGTGTTTTGACAAACTTCAATGAGATATTAAACAAGGTATTCATGTAGAGTGCTAAATTCTATGAAGGAAATAAACCGTGTGTAAGGTAATCACTGGATGGCTGAATGGTGTAGGGGATGTTTTGGGGGCAAAGGGGCATTTGAGTCCATTAGAGAAGAAAGCAACCACTTGAGGAGGATCCTCCAGAGGAGGAAGGAATGACTGCTCAGGCCGGGAAGTGAGGTGCAATGCCGGGCAGGTGTCTTTACTGGGGCAGTTTGGGGAGAGGCCCAGGAGATGAGCCAGGTGGGTGGGAAAGGGTGGGGCCGGCACTGATCAACACTCAATAAGAAAGTTGCTACATAGCTTCCTGCTGGCTGATTGTGGGGCGTAACTCTATCCAGTAAGTGCTCTCAGCTGAAAGGAACAGAAAGGCCTGATTAGCTGACAGTTGATTATCTACACTTGTGTGTCTGTGCCCATATGTGCACAGATTTGTGTGCCCGTGTGTTTATGGCACCCAGAGAAAGATGCTGGGTGTTTTGTTCTATCACTCCATCATTCTCAGACTGAACCCGGAACTCACTGAGATTTTGGTGTTCAGTTGATTGTAAGAGCAGCAACCCTCCGGTCTCCATTACCATCCCTCCCACTAACACCAGTGCTGGTGTTACAGGGGCTTGCAGCCCTATCTGGCTTTTTACGTGAGTCCTGAGGACTCAAAATCAAGTCCTTAAGTTTGCACAGAAAGTGCTCTTAACCATTGAGTCATCTCCCCAACCCCAAATAAATTTTTATTTTTTTATTATTATTATTATTTTTTTTTTTTTTTTGGTTTTTTGAGACAGGGTTTTTCTCTGTGGCTTTGGAGCCTGTCCTGGAACTAGCTCTTGTAGACCAGGCTGGTCTCGAACTCACAAAGATCTGCCTGCCTCTGCCTCCCGAGTGCTAGGATTAAAGGCGTGCGCCACCACCGCCCAGCCAAATAAATTTTTAAACCGGGAAGCTAGTTATTCCAGGTTAGGGAGGCCCCTCTGTGACACTAAGTTTCCAGGCGTTTTCTTTCCCCATTTTTGTCCTTAGGAGGTCACCGGTGGGTGCCTTCTGTCATTGTGAGACATACACTACAGCTCTGTATGCTATCCTCTCTTTGTGGTAGACCTAGGAGAGCAGACAGACAGAAGGACATCCCTGTGGAGCTCTCTATTTTACTCCCAGAGGAAAGTGTCTCAATCTCTGGGATTTCCTTTAAATTTTCCAAAGCACACATTTACATGTATGTCCTGGCTCTTTGGTCACTCCGCTCTCTCAATAGCTGCAGCGTGAGTATGTGAAAGATTTTGTTGGGGTTGGACTCTGAAACAGTCGGAGGCTTTCAGGGCCTGGCTCAGCCAAGGGGAAGGAGTTGAGAGGAGGCTTGGTGTGGTCTCCATTGCACTCTACTACTTAGGATGCAGCAATTCCTCAGATGCTGTGGGGTCCCGAGTGCTCCTGGCATTGCCTGTGTTCTTTCTCACTGTTCCTGAGGAACTGGGGGTGGGTTGTGAGAGGCAGGTGGCTAGAGAGGGACATTGTGGTTTCTCCCTTATTGATGGACTAGCTTTTAGTCGCTCTGGAGTCCCAGCCTCTATGGGAGAGGTGAAAACTAACATTTTTTCTTGTTTTTCTTTCTATCTCTCTCTCTTTTTTTCCCATCGACACTTGTAAGGGATTCGAAGGGAGTGGGGGGCTGGAAAAGCCTGGGCTTCAGTGCCAGGGCAGGCAGAGGAGTCTAAACAAGGATCCGAGGGAGGCATTGCTCCTGTGCTGCCGCAGATGAGGAAAGTAGGTCATGGAAGAAACTGCAGGTTTGACAGAACTGGGGACTGAACTCCTCACCCCAGAGCCCATTGGTGTGAAGTGAAGAGCCATTGAGGGAGCAGGGGTAAGTACCTAGCTGAAGTCTGCTGCGAGCGTGCCTATGTGGCAGACTCACACCGTGAAATGCTGCCTGCATGATGGTCACTGTCCCTGCCACGCTCCCTCCCTCCCTCCCTCCCTCCCTTCTTGCTCCCCTCTCACCTGCCCTGGGAAAGCAGCTGAGGCTTCCCCTGGAGAACAGAGCTAGGCAGGTGGCAGCAGGGGATGCTGCCACATGCAAATGCAGACCCGGCATAGGAAGCAGCTGCCCCTCCCAGAAAGACAGCTCCAATTATAACCAACATCAGCCTTGTTCCGCGAATGGCTCGCATCAGGAAGCTCTTTCTCCTCATCAGCCAAAGTCAGGGGTGCCAGACTGACACTCCAGGGCAATCTTGCTTTCCTTTAGGGGCCTTGAGTGGTTTAGGATGAAGCCTATTTTTCCTGGGGGAAGAGACTTTATTCCTTGATACACTAGTTTTGTCCAATATGGACTTTTATCAGGTCTCAGTTCCTCCAATGACAACAAAAACATCAGAGGGACGATTTCAGACCTGATACCTCACTGATGGTAGCAAGAAGAGCAAGAACGTCAGCCGGTCCCTTGGCCGATGGTTTGAACTGTGCTTGTACCCACGGAAATCCTGCAGCCAAAGACCAAGTGACACTTTCCTGTCTGCAGCTAATGGCTGCCTTCTCCTCTGAGGCTAGTGATGAGAGCAAAGCTTCTTATTTATAATAAGGACTAACACTCCAGTTCTGCCAACTATTCATCTTGGAACTTGGCCTTATATTTCAGTTTGTCACCTGCAGACCCCCAGTTGTATAAGGAGGGCAACACTATTTATAGCAGAATTGGGGGTTCTTTCTTTTTTCTTTTTTCAGTTTTTTGAGTTTCTCTGTGTAGCTTTGGAGCCTGTCCTAGCTCTCACCCTGTGGACAAGGCTGGCCTAGAACTCACAGGGATCCGTCCTCCTCTGCCTCCCAAGTGCTGTGATTAAAGGCATGCGCCACCACCGCCCTGACTCCTCTAGGAAGCTCGGTGCAATGTTTACTTCTTCCTTTCTCATATTTGGAAATGCCAAAAGAATTTCAGAGTGAAGTGTTTAGAGGTAGATATACTTAGGGTTGGTTCACAAAAACAATGATGCAGTAGATACTGTTTCTCCCACTCTGTCCACTGCCCAATGTTACTATTTAAGTTTAATGATTTAAAATTAAGAAAGATTAAAATGTCATAAGTCAGCTGTTCACAGGCACTGCATGACTAGTGGCTATCACACTGGGCAACACATCTAGAGGACATTTCACCATTGCAGAAGATCTTGGACAATATCTGAAACATTCTTCTAGAAGTTGGCTTGACCATGGTAAGAGCAGGTTTCTTAAGTTCAACCCAGGGTTTTTTTTGCCTCAGCTTCTTATATGTCCAAGGACACCATCTGAATGGATATGATACTTTTCTCTGGCAGACTGAGCATCGCGCATGCTAGGCCTTGAGTGTGCAAGGCTAGTATTCTACCACTGGAGTAGATTCCCTGGCCTCTTTCCTACTTTTTGTTTTGAGACAGACTCTTACCAAGTTGCTTAGGCTAGCCTGAAACCCACCAGGTAGCTCAGACAGGACTTAAACAACCAACACTCTGCACCAACTTTCAAATCAGCCAAGACCACAGGCCTGTACCACCAGGCCTGGTGACTTGGTATTTATTTCATAGCATAACCAAAAACCCAGCACAGGTGAACAGGCATGTTTATTTCTTCCTCTGAGCTGGTGAAGCACGTGTGTCTCTTCATTTACTTCTACCTTCCTTGTAAACAACTTCTTGCAGAGAAGGGCCTTTGAGACAACTCTTAGGCAAACTGGACTTTGATGTGTCATGGGCCTTGAGCACCCCGCACCTTGTGGCTTTGTGCTTAGCATAGGACACTGGCACATTCTACCTGTGAAAAGTAAACTGACTTTGAAGAAGACCAGAATGTCTATTTCACCTGCTGATGCTGAATGTGTAAAAGAGGGGGAAACGCACGTCAAATAATCCCAAGCTGACTCGGAAAAGAGTATTCTAAGGTTTTCCTTTATTAAAGGGGAAAGTTCATGGAACATGAGTGGGGGTCCAAGCTCAAGGTGTGCAGCATGGGAAGAAGAGAGTGAGCTGGGCAGGATGGTGGCTTTTGGGGTACCCAAAAGTCATGCCCCAACCTGGTCCAGCCTCTTAAAGGCCATTGGCTAAAGGAGGTTCCCCATCACCTCCCCCTTTTGCCTAAATAAGAGAGTTCCAAACCCAATACAAAACTATACACACTAAGAAAAAATATCAAGTATAAAAATAAGAATTACAACCAGCATCAACAATACTAAGCAAAAAGCAGAACATATGCTAAATGTTTTAATAATCATTTTATCCTAAGGAGTCTAAGTCTTGTATTAGAAATGGTTTGGCTAGATAATAAGAGGAAGGTGACTACAACTATGTAATCTTCAACTCCATTGAAGACCTGAGAAGGGAGATAATATTACTTGAGTAGACAGGAAGTACAGTCAAGCAACTTCCAAAACATGCAGTAGATGACAGAGACAACTGGCTACCTGGGCAATCACACAAAGTCTCATTCGCAATGTTGAAGCAACCAACTTTGGCTAAGGCCTAGAGTAACTGACAGACCATTTCCAGAGGAAGAAAGAATTTCAAAACTGTCTTACCCTGTCTTGGCAAGGTTAGGCAGTCTCTTTTCTTTTATCTTGCTTGTACAGCCCAGACATCGTATACTTTGTCAGTGGTCGAGGCATGGGCAATTCCTTGCCTAAAGGCCAGTTTTGCCAAGAAGAAAACAAGCTCTTTGGTGCTCAACATTCTCAGGAATATATCAATGCTGCCAGGAGCAATTGTGTCTCATGTCAAACAGAACTCTAAGTTATTTAAATGTCATGTTCTACAGTTCTTTGAAGTGGTTGAAGATTACCTATCTATGCAGAATACAATCTCTATGTATCTAAAGAACATGAATAGTCTAATTATAAGTATGACAAACATGGATGACTACTG
>JAQHUG010000103.1:5630748-5649838 GCA_028555095.1 Dicrostonyx torquatus | reverse complement strand
GCCAAGTAGTCGCCAGAGGGGAAAGATGTGAGTTGCCTGGTGGATGCTAGCCGATAGGCCACAGGCCTCATAGTAAAATATAAAATAATAGTAATGGGTTAATTTAATGTAAGAATTAGCTAAAAGTATGCTTAAGCTGCTGGCCAAACAGTATTGCAAATAATAAGATTTCTGTGTGACTATTCTGGTTCTGGGCAGCCGGGAACAAACAAGCAGCCTCCGCACAACCTGCCTTCCAAAACTGTGTGTCTTATTTCTTGGTGGGGTGAAAGTGGTGGTGGTTGCTATTGGCAGTGAGGAAGCTGGGGTGGAGGGTTGTGTCAAGGAAAATGTGTGATACAAAAATAGAAACATTCTAATTTGCTTTATCTTCTGGCTGTCAATATTAGTTGAAACCTAGTTGGTGGTCATTCTTTATGGACATGGATAATGTCCCAAGCCCCACCACTGTAGCTTTTCCCATAACACCCCTTCCCATTAGGAACACCTATCTACCCAAGTGCTCTCATGTTCTGTGATCCAACTAGAGCAGCAGACATTTCCAGATGGGATTAAAATGCATGCCTGGATGATTGCAGCCAACTCCAGTCAGAGAGAGGCAAAAGCTGGCGTGATGGGGGTGGGATGGGGCATGAAATAAGTCAAGGTTAATTTAGCGTGTGAGGGAAGCTGAATTATTCATTTTCCAACTGTGTACCAGGTACTTTCTACTCCGGTCTCTCATGTCATCTTTGGAACACAGTGGTCAAACGGATCCCTCAGCCAACTTCAAAACATGCTTTTGACTGTCCCTTAGTTTTAAGCCATGTGGTTATTAGCCGGGGGACTTGAGTGCCAGGTGCAGGCTAAGGTGTGCCTTTTAGAAGTGTCCAAATGTAGCCCAGTCCAGGGAAGGGAGGGAGCTTGCCCTTAACACTTCCTTCCTGTTAGCACTTGCCACTGTGGGCAAGAGAGCTGGGAGGCAGGAGGTGAGAAAGCCTCAGAGGGCCCAGAAGAGGGAGTTCAGGGGTGTGGGGCTTGCTTACCTGGAGTCACTGGAGCTATGGCTTGTCTTGAAATGGCGTTTACAACTGGAAATTCATTTGAATAAGAACAAAAACGGGGGAGGGGTGTTAAAGTTGTATTGTGTTGAGGAAGCAGAGAACACTGGGAAAAGAGGAATGGTTCCTGGTTTTTGCTCTGTCCCTAGGATCCCAATCAGAGCTATTTCTCAGGGCTCATCACCGCAGGGAGCTGTGGAGAAAACCGTGCCTGGCAGCAGGCTGCTCTGACTGGTGTTTTCTTTAGCTTGTTCGTGTTGGCTGCTCCACCTCTGATGGGTCTTCACACTGCCCCCAAATTGCCTCAATTAAAGCCTATTCAGATGCCCCTTTATTCTCAGGGCAACTCTATGGTCAGCCACTGTTTCCAACCAGGTTGAAATAGCTGAGCAGGAACAGTCCAGAGCTTTGTCTGTGAAAGACATAGGTTCAGAGTCATGACTATGTTCACACGGAGGCTCCTATGCAAGGCTCAGTAGAAGTGAGCCTTCCAGGCAGTACAATTAAGAAGAATCTATGCAGAAAACATGCTTGGAAGTTGTAGAATTCCTGATACTCATGGTATCTCAGAAGCCATTACAAGAAGAAGTCTTGTAATGCTTGGTGATGCATTTTTATACTTGCAGAATTTGGAAGGCTGGGGCAGAAGGGCTGTGAGTTTAAGGCCAGCCTGTACTATATATGGAATTCAAGGCCAACCTGAGCATCACAGCAAGAAGCTGGGCTCAGTAGGTAAGGAAGTAAATGAAATGAATCAATGAATGACATAGAGATCAGGAACTCAAAAGTCACACAGAGGCCTGCTTACATGAGCAAAGTGGGAGGGGTTTGGTACCCGGGAGGAGGGAGACCTGGAGAGCATCCTGAGTCAGGCAGGAATGCCAGCTCAGCACCCCACACCTGCAGGCTTTTAGGGGCAATTTAAAAATCTGCTTTTAAATTTTAAAATATTGCTTTGATTTTTTTTTTTAAAGTACTGGGCCAAAGCAGATGCTCTGGCCAAGCAGAAACCATCCCTAAGACCAGATTCAACCAGGGGGTACCAGTGTGCAGGCCATGATCGGGAAACATCTGTGACAAGGTTGGCTGAAGTGCAGCGATTTACAGGAGAGTCCAGTTCATGGCTGTCACCGTGCTGAAACCTGCTCCCCGCCTTCAGTGCTAACAGCACAAAACCAGGCCTTTTGCTAAGTGTCTTTTACAGCCTTCAGCTGTAGACTTCCTCACCCTGTTCCAGGCATGGCCTGGTCCTTCTCGGGGACTGGAATTGTACCCTCACTCCTCTTGCGTCTAATTGCTTTA
Source organism: Dicrostonyx torquatus (assembly GCA_028555095.1). Taxonomy (NCBI): domain Eukaryota; kingdom Metazoa; phylum Chordata; class Mammalia; order Rodentia; family Cricetidae; genus Dicrostonyx; species Dicrostonyx torquatus. The sequence goes on along the minus strand of JAQHUG010000103.1, from coordinate 5,647,496 downwards.
ATGCATCCTGAATGGATCTAGGCTACCACCCCTAACCACTGGGTCATCATTTATTCACAGGCCTGAAGTCCCTTAAGCAGCTTCCTGCTGGCCCTCACGCTGCAGGGGATTAATGTAGTCTGGTTGGTGAGTCAAAAAGATGACATCATTTTCATGTCAGGCTCAGGATATGTTCTCGTGTCTGCAGGGTGACAGAGTGCAAAGAGAGGAAAACCCAAGACCCTTCCCTTCTAAGGTGGCATGGCAGCCCCTCCCCCATCATCATCTTTCAATCCAATCTGGCTTCTCTCGGGGGAGTTATTAATGTGGGACACAGCCTGACTCCTTCCCTTCTGTCTCCTCGTATAAATCCAACTAATTAATTTACTTTAACAAGAGGAATCATTTTCTATCTCTTTTGATCTTTGTTGTCATTCTCGGAGCCTGGTTTCCCTTACTTAAAAGCCAAGCCATGGCTGCTTTCGTAATTTTACTTCCAACTTGATCTGTGCCCAGCTCAGCGCGTGAAGACCTCTTATTCCGCAGCGGCTCCACCGCTCTGAACAAGGAGGAAAGGACCCTTTGTGTGGAAAGGTTATTAGATGAGAAAAAAACCTAGAAGAGGAGGTAAAGATGAGACCACATTCTCCCAGGTTAAATCAGAGAAAGAAAATGAAAAGGACACTTCACGTGACAGAGGCCACGAAATATGAGGAGATTTAAGTGAGTTTTCAAAATCTCCAGTACAATAAATCGGTGGCTGAATTACACCAAGATAAATTGGAAGATCTTAATTGCCTTTTCTTTGTGTCTCTAGAATTAACATGCCTCCTTCTGCATGACAGCGAGTACTCTAACGGAGCAAATAGAAATGGAGAAAAAAGCAGGGGGGTTGGTCATTTCAAAGTTACTTCCCTTATAAAAGATCAAAGCATGCTGGTAAATCAACCTGTTAGGGGACTGAGTCTCTCTTTCCTCTGGTTTCTTAGAAGGTCAGATAAGCAACCCTGTTCTGTCTTGGTTGAGTGACAGCATTTGGTTTGGTCTGTTGGGTCTGGTATAGTAAGGAGGTCAGTGCAAACCATGACTTCCTGCAGGTTTTATTAACTGGTTCACTGAAGAGCACACAATGGTAGCAGCCATTGCCTAGTTTTCCTTAAGTCTTCTATCTTCTTTCGATGTTGGAATAGAAAACTCTGCAGAAATGGAAGCAGGACTGTGTGGCTGGTGTTGCTGTTCTAAGCACGTAGAAGAAGGCTGCTCTTACCAAGAGCAACAAAGATGGGGCTCAGCCAGGAGGAAACCAAGTCGTTTGGGTGCTTCTCCTATTCTCATCCATGGCAGGATGGTGTGGGGATGACTTTCTGTCTGAAGGAGACCTGGTGGAACCTCCAGTTCATTCCATAGATCATTCTTGTACTTCCTTTTCTCTTCTTCTCTCTCTCTCTTTCTTCCTTCCCCCCCCTTTTTTTTTATAGAGGTGTCAACTTTTTAAAAGCTCCACTGCTACCATATCTCCCCACGACAAACAGAAAGTGCTAGCTTGCCCATTCGCACACTCACGTGGGGAGAGGAGTCAGGAACTGCTAATGGATGTGCCAGCTGCTGTGGAACTCTGCCAGGCTTAGGCGTGCGGCCTTCAGATTGCCACTGAAAACCTCACTCTTGGCCTCAACCAGAGCATAACACTGGAGAGGCGATCCTGGAACACTGGGTAAAATGAACCCCTTTCTGGGGGCAGAGCAACTGTAAGTCACTTTAGTATCTGACTTAGTCTGGAAACATCTCAGTACACAGGCAAAATCTTTCTCTGTCTCTCAGGACTGGAGGCCTTGAAATCCGGCTTTTCAGGGTTGAGGACTAGAAACCTTGGCTACTATTTTAAGAGATGCTTCCCCCCCCCCCCCCCCCCCGCTTCCCTGCAGTATAAGGAGGAAAGGGTTTATTTTGGCTCCCAGCTGTGAGTGCAGTCCAGCCATGGCAGCAGGAGAGCGAAGCAGCTGGCCACAGGTCTCTGTGGACAGGAAGCGGACGGAAATGAGTGCTGGTGCTCAGCCCCCATCTCATTCCCTCCTTTTGTTAGTTCAGGACCCCAGTCCATAAGACGGTTCTGACCAAATTCGGAGCATATCTCCTCTCTTCAGTTAAACTTTCATGTAAATGGTCTCACAGACATGCCCAGAGAGGTGGTCCTGGGTGATTCTAAGTCTAGTCCCATTGACAATGAGGATTGGCTATCGCCAGTCCCTTCCCTTCTCCCTTCTCTCCTTTGTAATGGCACACACTACCTAGCTATGTCTTAAAAACTGATATTAAATCCATTTAGAAATTACTATAATTGAATCTATGTTAGTTTTCCTTTCTGAGGTCATAATTTAAAAAAATAAAATAAAATAGAAAAATCAGGAATAAAATACTCACATAATGGAAAGTCACACCATCCTAAGATCTGAACCACCTTCCTTTGCCCCACACATCTATGTAGTTCTGCATGTATGGAAAAAACCAGCATATGCTCCTTGCCATTCTCAGCTGCAGGCATCCACAGAAGCTTCTTGGATAACATCCTTCGTGGTTAAGGGGGTGGGTGATGTATGTAAAAATTCACATGCATGTGCAAAGTGAAACACACAGTATGCCCTTCCTTGGTGTCTCCTGAAACACACTTCCCTGGTGACACCAGCTGCTGGTTATGGAGTTCTCACACACCAAGTGGCTCATTAAAACCTTTGCATCTATTACCTCATTTAACTCAATAACAGAACTGCAGGCAGGCAGAACAGCTCCCTTCTGCATTCGGTGGGTCTTCCCTCACAGATAGGCTCATGCTTCTATAGCCAGCATATGCCCAAAAGGGGCCCATTACCAAAGCAGAGCTGTTATAAGGCATAAGTAATATTCTCATTCTAGAGGAAAATGGGGAATATGCCGTCCAATCAACTGCCCTTTGGGGAAAGTCTGCTCTCGGGAGACTTGGATATCTCACAGTGAGTTTAGTGCCTTCCAAAGAGCGATGCTGCAGCCTTGTTCAACTTCCTTTGTTTTGAAATGCCATGGGGACATAGATGGGTTCAGAACAGAACGTGGCACACTTTATAGCATCCTTGAATGCCAACAATTGTGATGGTTATCATTACTAAATTATAGGACTCTGGAGGTTCTATTACCACCCCAATTTGCAGATAGAGAAACTGAGGCAAAGAGCATCAGAAACTTCTCTAAAGCCACACAGCAAAGGTAAAGAATTGATGATCCCAGCCATAGGTCATTTTTCATTTAGTTTGCAATGAAAATACTTTGCTAATTTTTTTATAGAAAGTAATATAAGACCCTAAATATCTCTCTCTCTCTCTCTCTCTCTCTCTCTCTCTCTCTCTCTCTCTCTCTCTCTCTCTTTCTCTCGTAGGGAATCTGCACTTAAAGCAAACACCGTGTACTGAAAGCTGGACCTGTGTCACACCAGCAACACTTCAATCCCTTTGGTAGTGATGGAGTTCTTAATTACCATGTGCCACTGCTGTTAACCTCTGCAAAACAGTCTAATTATCACAGATTAATGAACAGAGCTTAGGCACATCTGAGGGAGCTGGGTGGAGGGGTTTTTCTGCACTTCTGCATTTTATTGTCTCCACCAACACCACTATTCCTCATACACTGCTTAGAGGATTATTATTATTGCTGTTATTATTTCTAGTACTATTTTAGCTGTGCTCTTTGAAACATCAAAAACAGAGCCCTTGAAAGAGCTCAGGGCAGGGTTTGCTTTCCAGGAACTATTTAGGAAACCTGTAAATTAGGTGGCTGCTGTCGGCTGTTCACTGATGAATCATGCCATGTCGGTTCATAGGGAATAAAGCTTAGATGGTCGCCAAGGAAACGGGGAGATTTTGAAAACATCTGAAACCACAGAGAAATTTCTAGGGAAGATCAATGTCTTAGTCAAGAGTCAGGTCAACCTTATCTTCATCAGGATGAGTGACAATAACAATACAAATGCAGGTCCAGTTCTCCATTCCTGTCTGCAGCAGAACCGAAAACCATACACACGGGGTTCGGATGCACAGAGAATGGTCTCTGCATACACAAGAAACGATGTTTGCCCTGTTCGTCCTAACAGCTGGCCAGCAGGCTGGTCCTTGGAGCAAGCTGTGCCTGGCGGCCATCTTTGAACATGGCCGTAAACTCTAATGGAGTTGAATCTCTCCGGAGAATCTCTGAAATTCCAATGTCACATTCTGTCAAGACAACAGCTAGCAATGGGCTGTGGCCACATAGAGTCTAGGACCTCAGGAGAATCTTGGGTACAATCCACCAGACAGGTTTCATTAATAAATGATTAGATTTGCAAATCTTGTCAGGAGAGATTGCTATCACAGAATTAATGGGATAAATAAGGACACATTTCCAGTGTTACTGGCTAGCTTTCAGAGTAAAGTAGATCTCTGCCTTTGTTGCAATTTATGGCTGCCTCTTTGATCAACTCCTGGGGAGTTCAAGGAATGGTTTTTCTGCTTCCAACACCTGCCTTCAGCTTTTAGGTTTGCTAAAGAAAACAAAGATCCTTGACTTTTCATATCATTTTGTGCTTCAAACACAAAGGTTCCCCAGGATAATTTCAGATAAAGGAGCCCTGCAGCGTGAATAATCTGCAGTGAAGAAAATCCGAATTGTGTTTTCAGATATGACCCATTTGACACTGGGTTAGGAGAAAGGTATTGGGGGGGGGGACTTTGCTCACAATGAACACAAAGTATCCACAGTGTTATTCCAGCATCTCCAATCTGTAGCCCAAACTCAAAGGCATCTCCTGATTCAGAAGCAAACCGAGATGCCACCCAGTGTGGATCACCCGGCAGGTGGACACATACGCTCAGATATTAGCGACACAGGGTTTTCATATTTCCTTTGTAAATAACAGAGAGGGAGAAGCTCCAAGATCCCTCTTTTTCAAGAAAAAGTCTGAGAACATTAACCGTCTTTATTTCTTTTTAAATAATGAAAATAGGAAAATACGACTATGAAGATATAACTTTAATATTTCTACATGCATGTGTATTGAAGTTGTCATTTCCTTTGGGCAAAGATGAGGAATCAAACTGCTTTTAACCATCAGCACACCCTTTGTGATTTGGCAGTGATCAGTACATACTGCTCAGTTGTCTGAACATTGTTCCCACCATGGCTGCTTTCTGTGTTCCTAAAACTTACAGGAAGGCAAGACTTACGTACAAGCATCAGAGAAGAGCCATATACCCACATTAGAATATTAATATGTAAATCCTAAGAGGGAGGATGAAAGATACCAAAATGACTTGGTCTGGGAAAGAAAATTCAATATGTGAAATCTGTTCTGAGAACAGGACAGGAAAATAGCAATAGCTAAAAGACAGGATTTCTGAACAGACAGCAGAAGAAAATGCTTCCTTCCAAGTTAGTTCAACTGGGCAGCTCAGACGCTGCTGTGTTTTGGAGATACGGCAGAGCGAGCTGAGCAGCAGCAGAGTGCGAGACAGACAAACGTTCTTCCCTTGAGTGTCCCAGCTTCCAGTTGGGCAGAATAAACACAGTACTAAGGTGAACTTTTGCAGGAAAGCTGTAGGACAGAGACTCGTGTTGCTGCCCAGCCTGAAGGCCAGGGAACGGGTCGGAGTTCAGTTCAGGGTGTCTTCTTTGGCGGTGATGGAGACTTTTGTTACCATGTTCACCCTCACTCCTCTGAGTCACCACTCTTCTAAGACGGCTAGGACAACTGAGTATTGGGGGAAATTGGGACAAGACACATCTTAGAGCCTTCACTATGCGCTAAGCTTCGTCAAGCTCACCGTTTCCATCCAGCTGTTCAGCTGTGGCTTACACATATTCCGTGTCCAGCTTCTTTGTTTTTCCTTTTATTGAAAATAGATTCTTTTCTCCCATAATGTATCCTGATTACTATTTTCCCACCCTCTACTCCTTCCAGTTCCTCCTTTAATCCCCTCCCATCTTTATTGCTGCTTTTTTGTCTCTCATTAGAAAACAAGCTCTGGCCGGGCGGTGGTGGTGGTACATGCCTTTAATCCCAGCACTCGGGAGGCAGAGACAGGTGGATCTCTGTGAGTTCGAGGCCAGCCTGGTCTACAAGAGCTAGTTCCAGGACAGGCTCCAAAGCTACAGAGAAACCCTGTCTCGAAAAACAAAACAAAACAAAACAAACAAAAAAAGAAAACAAGCCCTGTGCTTGCTTTCTTTTAGTGGACAATAATAAATAAAATATAATAAGATAAAACAAAAACTAACACACTGGAATAGTACAAAATAAACAGACAGAAGGAAAAGAGCCTGAGAAAAGGCACAATAAACAGATATAGATACAGAGACCCACTTGTTCTCACACTCAGGAATCCCATAAAAAAAACAGTAAACTGGAAGCCATAATATATAGCTAAAGAATCTATAGATTAAAAGGGAGAAAAATATAAATAAAATAAAAATAAGATTTAAAAAAAAAGTGCTGACACATTTTGAAACAAGGAACCTCCGAAGATGCCATTGAGTGTAACCATCTCCTAAGGAACATGCAGCCAATTCTTTAGCCTTGTTTCCCTGGTACAACTCCTTTGAAGAAAACTAAATGTTTATTTGCAAGTGGCTAACAATTAGAGACAGTTTCTGGGTTGGGGATGGGAGCAGGCCTTTACTCCTGCTTTCAGCTCTAGGCTCCCATCTGGTCAGGTTCATACAAGCCCTGTGCTCGCTGCCTCAGTCCCTGTGAGTTCATAGGTACCATGATCCTATTGATCTAGAGGACCTCGGTTTGTTTGTTTGTTGTTTTGTATTCTCGGATCTCTCTGGCTCTTACACTCTTTGCTCTTCTTCTTCCACAGGGTTCCCTGAGTCCTGAAGGGAGGGATTTAACAGAGACTCCCGATTCACAGCTGAGTGTGCCAAGGTCTACCACTTTCTCTATAATGTCTGGATGTGGTCTCTGTATTTGTTCCCATCGCTGCAGGGGGAAGCTTCTCTGATGAGAAAGGCGCTCACCTATGAGTATAGCAGAATGTTATTAGGAGTCAATTTATTGCTACATTCTTTTTAGTAGAACAGTAGTATTTGGTTTTCCCCTACTAGCGACTAGATAGGTTCCTGGGCTATCTAGTATCAGGTTCTTGGTCACCCAAGCAGTGTTGGGTAAGGGTTCCATATCATGCGGTAGTAGGCCTTAAGTCATATCCGCTATTGTTTGGCTATCCCCACAAGCTTTGGGTCATCATTGTCCTCGCATATCTTGTAAAGACATCATTGTAGACCAAAGAGCGTGTGGCTGGATTGGTATTTACTTTCTCCTTTGGTAACATGCAGAGTACCTTCCTATAGCAAAGACACTGGCAAGCAGGGGGCAAATGCTATATGCAGACACCAGCTCAACTTCTCCATTTTCAATCAATTGTGGAGGTGTTGTCTTCAGCAGTGGGGTCTTGCTGTCAGCTTGTGGCGAGCAACTTAAAGTTTTGGTAAGAGCCTGGGTCATTTGGGGGATCCCATAGGACCCCTTTGGCTAACAATTCAATTCAATGTAATCCATTCCTGGAACTAGAGGCTTTGTTTGAGGACAAGGGATGTCCAGTTGGAGCTCTGTTTCCTTCATTATTTGGTGATTTCATTTAGATTTCATATATGTATATATTTTAAGAAGCTTCTATTGTATTAGCTTTTCATACCATGCCTCAAATGTCTCTTTAACTGTCTTTCTCTGTATCCCCTCCCCCATCTCCCACTTGATCCATTCCTGTTCCCCATCCATAACTATCTATTTCCCTTTGCTAGGGAGATCTGTCTGCTCCCCACAAGTCCCTTACTGTAAACCTAACCTCTGTGGTTCTGCAGTGGTTTGGTTATCATTGACTTAATAACTAATATCCACATATAAGTGAATACATGCTGTGTTTGTGCTTCTGGGTCTGAGTTACCTCACTTAGGAAGATATTTTTCTATCATCTATTTCCATCCATTTACCTGAGAACTCCATGATTTCATTCTTTTAAAAAAGAATCCAAGTAATACTCCGCTGTGTAAATGCACCACATTTTTTTTTTATCCATTTGTCTGTTGAGGGACATCTAACTTGTTATGAGTGGAGCAGCAATGAGCATGGTTGAGCAAGTGTCTCCATGGTAGGATGAAGTGTCCAAGAGTGGTGTAGCTGGATCTTGAGAGAGATCGATTTCCATCTTCCTAAGGAAATGCCACACTGATTTCTGCAGTGGTTATACAGTTTGCTGTCCCAGCAGCAATGAAGGAGTAGTCCCCTCGCTCCACATCCTCACCAGCATGAGCTGTCACTTGTTTTATTGATCTTCACCATTCTGACAGATAAAATTTCAAATTAGTTTTGAGTTCATTTCTCTGATGACTAAGAATGTTGAGAATTTCTTTAGCTGTTTCTTAGACATTGAGTTTTCTCCTTGGAGAATTCTCTGTTTAGATCTGTACCCCATTTTTTTTTTATTTTTTTGGTTTTTCGAGACAGGGTTTCTCTGTAGCTTTGGAGCCTGTCCTGGAACTAGCTCTGTAGATCTGGCTGGTCTCGAACTCACAGAGATCCGCCTGCCTCTGCCTTCTGAGTACTGGGATTAAAGGCATGTGCCACCACCACCCGGCTGTACCCCCGTTTTTTATGAGTTATTTGTTTTCTTTATGCTTAGTTTTTTGAGTTCTCTCTATATTTTGGATATTAACCTCTATTGGATATGTAGTTGCTAAAAAACCATCACGGAGTAGTCAGAATGTTGTTGGGGAACCAAAAGGTAACTTTTTACTTAGTATATTTGAATTTGAATTTCTGTCAAGCACAGGAAGGGAGGGAACCTGGCTTCTGTTCACTGTTCAGATGGACGTTCCACCCCAAGCCCCTCCCCTGGAGCTGCCTAAGTCCAGACTCCACTCCCATGAAAGCCCACCAAATGATGACCCCTTCCTAGAAAGGCTCAAGACCACCCCCACAGGGTATTTAAACTACCCCCCCTCCGAGAACAAATGTGTGGTTTTCTGGTCTTTCTTTTCTGTTTCCCCTCTGGGGGACTGGAAAGCCATCCAGAAGTGTGGTATCTATTAAACCTGGGCTTTTCCTATTTCGATTTGATTTGGTCTGATTTGGATTTTTGCAACAGCAGAGAGGCTTATTGGGGTGCAGAACCTTTTCTTCTGGAGGACAAGCCCCACAGAAACTTTTCATTCTCTATGTGGGACTTCTTGAATGGGATGTCTTGGAAACACACGATGTTTCTTCCTTGGCCCATCTCAGTCAGAAGCCTGGTGTTTGGGGTGATCTTTCAGAAGAAATCAAACCATTGACAATATAAATGGGTTTCCAGGTTTCTCTCTTTCTTCATCCCCATCCAACACATGAAGGAGCACAGACAACAGATACTAACACATAACCTCCCAGAAGTAAGTGAGTCCTAGGGTCAGGGTCCTGATGGACTCAGTCTCCTTAGAGTTGTCACTACACCTCCTGGGCAAGTTCAAGTCTACTCAGTTCAAAACTCAATAAAAGTATACTTCTGAATAAATATACTCTCTACAGGTCAATTCAAAATTAAATTTAGGGGCATATCCTAGTGCAATGTAGTGTGATTGCTTCACATTCATGAAGACCTAGGATCAATCCTCAATGCTGCCCGAAAGTATACATGTATATTATATATTTAAGTTATTATATATTTAAAATACTATATTTAAAAAAGACCAGGAGTAGTGCTGCAAGCCTTTAATACCAGCATTTTGGAGGCAGAGGCAGGCGGATAGAGGTTAGCCTGCTTTACATAGCAGATTTCAGGACAACTAGAGCTATATATGGAGACCCTGTCTCCAAAAACCAACCAACAAATAAATAAATAATTTATTTTAAAAATGTACCTTTGATCATCTTTTCTAATTTCACCAAATGGCACACAATTACAAGGTGAGAAGTCGTGCTGGCTAGTTTTATGTCCACTTGACACAAGCTAGTCATTTTGGAAGTGGGAACTTCAACTAAGAAAATACCTACAAAAAGTCTGGCTATTGTCAAGCCTACAGGGCATGTTCTTAATTAGTGATTGATGGGGAAGAGCCAGGCCTTTGGAGATAGGGTTGCCCTGGCGAGTGGTCCTGGATTCTATCAGAAAGCAGCTGAGCAAGCCGTGGGGAACAAGCCAGTAATCAGCACCTCTCCATGGCCTCTGCTTCAGCTCCTGCTTTCAGGTTCCTGTTCTCACTGCTTTTGATGATGAACTGTGATGAGAACTGTGAATGAAGTAAACCCTCCCCTCCCTCAGTTGCTTTGGTCGTGGGGTTTCATCACAGCAACAAAACTCCAAGGCAGTTAGATGCTCAAGAAATTTCTTGCTTTTTGGTTCATGTGGCAACTTCAGAGGTAAGATGACTTCCTAATGGAAAAATAGTGAATTTTTAGACTGAAGGAATAAATTAATGCTAATTATAAGAATCAGACCAAAACAATCACTTAATAGGACCTGGAATTGCCCGAGAGATGAATTCTGAGCGTGTTTGCCAGGGAGACTTTATACTGCTTTAACTGAGACCGGAAGGCCCACCTAAATGTAGTAGGATGGTTTCACCAGGTAAGGTCCTGAATGTAACTTAAAAAGAAAGCTGAGCGCCAGGGTTCATCTCTGTCTGTTCCCTGGCTGTGCACTCAATTATGATCAGCTGATCAGCCGTCTTGGGCTCCTGTTTTGTGACTCTCCTGTTGTGACAGGCCATCCCCTCAAACTGAGCCAAAACAAACAAACGCCTTTCTTTCCTCTAGCTGCTTGGGGAGGCATTTTGTCAGAGTGATAAGAAAAGCAATTAGTGAAATGAATCCATCACTACTGGTGTCCTTAATGGCACAGATCACGCTGTTGGGTAGGAAAATGTGAATGGCAAAGGATGAGAGCCATCGTATAACACTTGCAAAGCCTGGGTGAACCATGGAATGCCCAGCAAGCTTGACGGAAAGAGTTTTCACATTATCTGGTTTGTTGCAAGACGAGAAGACTTAGAGAAGCTGTTCTTATTACAAATTCTGACCTACCCCTGCCCAGTTCTCGCTCATTCCCAGCTTTGCTGCAGACTGCCTTGGGCCCACTGTACACCCGGTAGACATGACACATCCCCTCCTCCATTCCCCCTGGAGAGCGCTGATGCACTGCCAAGGTGCTGCTTTCTCTTGCTCAGCGAGTTTAATAAATGCAGTTTTGCAGGATCAGCAGTGTTCCTGGTGGTCTTGGAGCTCTGATAACTCCGAAAGGTATTCAGGAGAACCGGACCCGCTGCTGAGTAGGTTTATGGATTCATTAAGTGATTTAACTTATATTTCCCTTGTAAAGTATGCGCAGCAGTGATATATAGCTGTTAAGTTCAGGAGGACATTTGCAAAAGTGCAAAACGATGAACTATAAGAGAGCATTGTGTTAGAGGCTATTAGCGCCACTTATTTCTTCTTCGTGAGCATCATACAGTTGGTAGCACTGAGCACTTGCTAAGGGCTGGTAATGGTGGCCAGCTGTCCTGTGCTTGGCACTGATGAGGAGTCAGGCAGCATGCTGAGCGCCTCCCCTTAGCCTCCTTCTTCACTTAGGCTCTATGGAAAGCTTTCTGTTGTAAATGTTTAGCTGAGGTGTGGATGTCTTAAGTTTAGCCCATGGCGGGTGAGTTCGGGTTTTAGTACAGCTACTCTGATGGCAGAAGGCGGCTAGGAGGGGAGAGATGAAGGCCGCATCTTCAGAATACTGCATGATACCGGCAGAGAGCATTAATCAGAACGATAGTACTTGTGAGCGGCATGTACTAAATTCGGGATTGGGGCTTTTTAAGAGTAATGTATTTAACAGGCCTTCCGCGCTCGTGACAATGACGTCGTTTCTCTTGGGTATTTAAGAGAAAGTACCTTGTGAACATGAAGTATATACCAGCCTTTTCTTCCAAAAGAAAGAGTCCCCAGGTGTTCACAGGCATACATCAGGGTTAAAAAACAAGCAGCCAAATAAAAAACAAAGCCAGCACTTGGGTCATCCATTTAAGTCACTGCTTGACAGCTGTTCTGGGAATGGCTGTTGCCAGGGGTTACTGCGGGGCACTCAGCATCATCCGAACACATCACATCAGGCCTGGATTCCAGTCTCTCTAGAGAGACAGTCTTGCCTTCCTTTCCCCACCCTACCCCATCCTGGTGGTTAATTTTAAAGATGTTTCTCTCCTTTGCAAAAGAAACCAGCAATAATATGCAGAAGAGTCCCTGGATGGTGCTAAGATAGTCCTCGGTTTTGATGCAGATCACAGTATCAGCTCCGGTTTGTTTTTTTTTTTTTTATAAACTCCAGCCTGGGGGTCCAAAGCGGTGCCTTCCACAGATGGAGCCACCAGCAGACATTATCCAAGCACCAACGTGCCAATGGCTGCCAGACAAGGAAGAGACTCCTAGCTGGAGTTTTCGGGGAGGGAGCCTACTATGATGTGTCTCTGGGTTATCTTTATGTCCCTTCCTCATTTAAAGCCTCTCTTCCTGTCTGTGTTCACATCAGATCAAGAAACTTGCCTAGGATACACTGACTGACTTTTCCCTTCCCTCTCTTTGCACCAATGGATCAGAAGTCCACCAGAGCCCCCGCTTCACCTCAACCTTCGTGTTATTGGAAAGGGGGTGATTAAGGCAGACCGCCTTAGTCCTGCGGCAGGCGGAGTGGGGTGTACCTGCTAAAACAAGCATTGTGCTGGCTGTTTTTAACTTTTTGGTTCTTGATAGTTTAAAAATGGTAACATGTACACAGAAAGATCATTATGGGGCATTTAGCACATGGGCCTTCCTTTGTTTTAGGGCTTAGCAATAATTCCTGGTATCCACCGGGGCACAGTCAAATCAAGTCCTATCAAACACGCTGTCCAGCTCTGCCATTTTACCCAGAGTCCATTATATTTCTTCTCCCACTGCTGCTTCCCAGCCATTGCTTTCCTGTCCCCACAGGCCCCTTCTCAAGGTTTGCTTATAGATTATTAAGGGAAGAAAAAGATGAGATGCACAGGGAGGATTAAGGTAGGCACAGCTGGGGTCAACAAAAACAGAGATGAAAGAGCCCTGAGCTCAACTGAATGGACAGCCCACAGGGCTTTCTTATGACCAGCCTTGACCTTTCACCTCCCAAACCGTGCCGCAGGCAAGTAAACAGCTTTTCAAAGCAGCCTACCTTCTGGGACTCTTCACACGTTCTCATTTTAATCTCTTTGCAAAGTGGTCTCAAGTAGCTGTGCTGGAGAAGAGAAGCGCTGGAGACAGAAGTCAAATTTGAAATGACATGGAATCTGAGTTGCCAAACTCCACGGAGGGTCCTCAGTGGCTTATCAGTTCATGTCGAAAGGAAAAGCAAGAGTCTCTAAGGAATGTTTTAACATTCAAAATGGTTACAAGAGCTTTGGAAAATATCGCCCTAAGGCATTTTAGGTGACTATTTTACCCGTATGTTTTGTGGATTGTCTATGAGGAGCATGTTTTACTTCCATAATTAAAATAGTCTATTCAAAAAAGTGGAATTATGGCATCAGTTTCTAAAATGTGAAAACACCACCCAGTGAGTCATTTTCATAAATGATGGAGACAAAGAGCAACCTCTTAAAGCTCAGATTTTTAACAATGCAGATAAATTGTCTCATGTCTGATGGAAAAAAGCAGTTTCAAGATGGACTTAGCCCTTCTTCCCTACAAAGTCAGTGCCATGTAGGAAGCCACATGGCACCTTCCCTTTCACGCCGCAGCCGGATTTAAAGGGGTCCGTACATTTAACGTGCATGTTGTGAGCAACTTCTGCTGTCAATCACATCCTGCTGTGGGAAAAGAAACAGGAGAACCTCCCCTCACATATTTTGACCTATAACATGTAATTCCAGTCTTACTACTTGGTAAGGAATGGAGCTGTGGGGACAGCACACAGCTGAATGGTGTGTGGACAGAGATCGCGATCTTCCCATCTCGCTTTCAGGAGCTTTAATTGCTGCTGTTTGATACTGTCGCCTTTCAAATCCAGGACTTGAGTGAGCTCGATAGTGAAACTATGGGTCAGATTATCAACTAGTTCTCAAGGTGAATACAGAAAAGAAACAAAGAGGAAATCAGACTCTATCTTAATTGCCTGAAAACAATTTCAAAATCATTTTACCCACTATGTACCCAAGCAAGAGGGAAAATACGCCCCCCAAAACGACGCAACTTCCTTTCCCTAAAGCTAACTCTAGAAAAACCTAACTCAGGCTTGTTTTCCCAGTGCTGTGCACTCGATCTGAAACATCTAGCTTTCTCACAAACTTGAAGATCAAATTGCTTTATGGTTTGAAGAGTATTTAATACAGTGTGACCAGTCTAAAGTTAACATTTTTGTATTCTGGATGACTAATGGCACCACGTTATATTTCAATTACTTTGGGATACTTCTCTGTAATAAACGGTAGCAATAATGTCCACATTAAGTCGACAAACAGAATCTTCGGAGTGTGGCGTATACGTGCCATTACAGCGGTGTGAGTTGATTGCACCACAGTGAATTATCAACAGCGCACCACATGAAGGCAGATATTTTCATCTCGGCACACAGGATTCTGGTGGATTATGCTCCTTGGCATTAACAGTAGTCAAGTGAAAATCCACACACACATTATCTAGAACATTGCTTCTTCTTTCCCCAGCCTATACCCTGCATTTTAACAGACTCAGCCTGAGTAACCAACTTTATTTTTCAGAGAACTTGAGTCAAAACAGTAATAGTAGTAAGTGACTTGACCAAGTTACAGAAAGCAAACCTTGGCATAAACAAGTGCCAACAAATAAATATTTACAACCCTCCCAACCAACAAGGAGTGGTCATTTGAGAGAGGGAGTTGGGTACCATGGATGTAGAGAAACATCTTGATGATGAATGGCCAGGAAATTACTACTTTTTCAGTTGTTCTGGGGCTGGGCCCAGAGGGAGAATGCTCACCTAACATGTGTAAGGTTCAGTTCCCAGCACCTCACAAAGGAAACAAAGAAACAAACAAAAAATCAAATATCTGAGCCACAAATGACTTGATGGAGTAAGACCATTTGCTGTGCTAAGGCTGACGACCTGAGGTGGAACCAGGATTCTATAATAGCTCTACGGTGGAAGGACACAACTGGTTCCTGACGCTGTGACATACAACCCTCGGCCCATACACAAACACACACACACACACACACACAAACACACACACAAACACACACACAAACACACACACACCTGGTTCCTGATGCTGTGACAAACAACCCTCGGTGCGCACACACACACACAACTGGTTCCTGACGCTGTGACATACAACCCTCGGTGCACATGTGTGCGCGCACGCACGCGCGCGCGCACACACACACACACACACAATTGTTTTTACTTAAAAGATGTGAGTGTTATGTGGTGGCAGAGCCCAGGTCATTGATGAGCCGGTCCAGGGGCTCAGGGGAGAGGGTAGGAGAGGTGAGGTGGTCCTTCCTCCCCTGCCCCTTCACATTGTTTTATCTGATTTGGTTATCATGCAGAATGATTAAGTGAAAGACATCTCTCAAGGTTGTGCTGGAAGAGGGAACCTTGCTTAGAGGGGTGGCTTCTGGAGTCAGTTGGGAGACAATATTCAGGGACACCAGCGACAAGGACAATTGCTAAAGCAGCTTCCTGCATGACTGTAGGCAGGATTGCCTCTACAACAGCAGCGCCTAGATGAAATCTGTGGACAAAGGAAGCATGGGCTCTTTCATCTCCATTTATGTCATTTTAAAAAACTGGTTTTTAAAATAGTATTATCTCTGGCAGGCTTTGTAGGTCCAGGAAATTGCTGGTGATATTGTAGAATCAAAATAACTTTTAAAATAACCTTAAATACGTACCTTTAATAGACGAGGTCACTAGTGCAAATGATCAATTTTAGGATAAGGGGCTCTATTTATCTAATTATAATTCAAAGCATTTTGATAGTTGAATTTCGTTGGGTATGGGATCAACTGAGAGACAGGCCTGTGGGTGGGTACCTGGGGATATCTCCTATGGGGTTGGGGGTTGGGGGTCAGCACCTTCTGTTAGAAGCCCAGGTCTGAGGAAGTCTGAAGGAAAAACAGTCTTTGTTCTCTGCTAGTGAACACATTCATCCAGTTGCTGCTGCCACCACCGGAAACCTTCGCTGACATGGAACCCAGCTTCCAATGTGACCTGGAGGCCAATGGCTATCCAGGAATCGCCCAGTTGCTGCTGCCACCACCGGAAACCTTCGCTGACATGGAACCCAGCTTCCAATGTGACCCGGAGACCAATGGCTATCCAGGAATCGCCCAGTTGCTGCTGCCACCACCGAAAACCTTCGCTGACATGGAACCCAGCTTCCAATGTGACCCAGAGACCAATGGCTATCCAGGAATCGCCCAGGCTTTTAGCACTAGCTGGGGCTTCTTAGGTAGCCAGCCCTGTGGCCTGAACAGAAGCAGGTTCTCAGCCTTTCCAGTATGAAGATAGCCATTGCTGTACTACCCATGTGTTCTACGTCAGGCAGTCTAATAAATCCTATTCGTAGTGCTCTCTCTCTCTTTCTCTCTTTCTCTCTCTGGAGACCCTGACTAAGACAGTCATTAAGGAAGAATTTTGGAATACCAAGACACAATTGAAAGCCAATGGCAAGGTCAATAAAGCAGAAATATGGGACAAATAAGAACTTCAGAATGAACCAGGCAGTGGTGGCGCACGCCTTTAATCCCAGCACTC
>JAQHUG010000103.1:5601808-5630383 GCA_028555095.1 Dicrostonyx torquatus | reverse complement strand
GTGAAGCAGAGGGAAGAGCAGGCCTTCAGGTGAGAAGCACTCTTGAGGTGAAGAGAAGAAAGTAGAGAGAGTGGAAAGGGGACAGATAAGCACAAAGTACGCATGGAAATGCCACCGTGAGCCCATTGCTTTATAGGCTAACCCAAGACTTAAACTCAGGGTCCTGGTTCACAGGTTGTAGCTGAAGTATGAGACGATCATGAGACGTCTGCTAGCATCCTGAGGCCCCAATTCCTTCATATAGTAGATGTGATGACTGTCACCCAAAAGTCAAGCCCCTTGCGTATGGAGGCCCTCACACAGTGCCTGCCATCATATAGGTGTTCCTTAGTCCATAGACTCTCATCGGTAATGCAAAGACAACTCAAAATTCTCTAAAAAAACAGAGTTCTTTTATGCTGCATTACAGTACTCAAGCACCTGACCCTGACGCAAGGTTGATGACTCTTTCTGATTTCACTTGATGACATTTGCTCCAGAAATACTGCACTAAAATCAATTTAATTAATGTATCCAAAATCTAAAAATTGTGACTTCAAAATGCATCGAAGGCCAAAGGGCTCAGAGCGGACACTGTTCATCTTGAAAGATAATGATGACAAAGGTGGAAACAGCCTCATTTGGCCTTCATTAACTTCTTTCTTGCTCTTAACTGTGATACTCGTTTCTTGATTTGGGCATTTGTATCTCCCAGGATCCTCTTTGTTGTGTCCCTTTGCTGCTATCATGACACATTTCTTAGAATCTGTATGTGTTCTTCCTCCAATGCTCAATGCTGACCCTCTGGGATATTACAGGTTCTGCCCACTCTCTGGCATTTTTGGGCTCTGTTTCTGGCCGTGAGAAGCCTGACCTTGCTCTTGTAAATCCAAATCCTCTGCTGCTCACAAGTGAGAGACAGCAGGATGTAAAAAGACAGAAAAAAGAAGGATTTCTCTCCAGTGAAACAGAGTCCATCCACACTCTCTGCCTTCTCCATTTCTTATTGATCACAATCCATTGAATCTAAACAGCTGGATTGGATTCTGTGATGAGAAAAGTGGTCCCGTTGATGGCTCATGGATGTCATCTGGAATGGGCTTAATTTCCCAGTGCATGGTAGATAGCATTTCCTTGGTTTCCTCACTGTAAGATTTGGATTTTGTCTGTCCATTGACATATTCTCACAGACCGAGACAGACTTTCCCCATTTCTAAGAGCATATGGGAGAGGAACCTATTCGGCAGGAGCCGTTCCTAAGGATGATGTTCCATCAGTGTCAGCTTTGGTAACTATCAAGCCAGGATAGTGCTTTGCTAATTCATTTCTTAGCATGTGGTGATTTGAGTGACATAATTCATCATAAGCTCAGATGTCTGAATATCTGGTCTCCAGTAGCAGCGTGATTTGGGTAGATTTAGGATGTGTGGCCTTGTTGGAGGAAGCATGTCCCTAAAGGTGGGCTTTGCGGCTTCAAAGCTACACAATTTCCTAGTTCACCACCTCTTTGTTTCCTGCTTGCAGTCCAAGACATGAGCACTTAGCATCCTGCTTCAGCCTCCTGCTTGCTACCACTCTTTCTAGCCATGATGGATGCTTATTCCTGTAGAACCATAAGCCCCAATAAACCTCCTCTTCTATTAGTTGCCTTGATCATGGTGTTTTTATCACAATAATAGAAAAGTAACTAAAACAGAATCCAAATTTATATTTTAATAAATTTATTATTATAGATGTCACATAAGATGTATACATTTTGAACCACATTTAAAGGCTGAAATTCCAAAGGCTTCATGGGTCATTTCATCTTTAAGGCAGCCCATTGGCTGGAATCCAAAGACTATCCTCATTCAATTACAGCAATAGGGAACAAATCCATGAAAGAAGCGGTGCAAACTTGACCATCTGTGATGTGGGCAGCAACATCATGGGGACCAGCTACGAGGTCCTAAGGAGAAGGGAGGCTAGTCTGGGTTGAAATAGATGATGAATTTGAGGCAGACTTTAAAATCTGTATATCTTCAGATCATAGCAATGAGGCAGAGATTAAAGAGAAAAGAATGATATGAGCTGTAAAATGGACTGACAAGAAAAATGAATGCGTGTTCAGGGAGTCCAGTAAGATCTATAAAGTTGTTGTAGAAGAGACATGTTGGGAAAGCAACTTATGAACTCATCATAAAAAGCCTTGGTCAAGAGACTAAAGTTTCTGATGTTTGTCTAATACTTAGTATAGGGTTTGAAAAGGAAGATGGTGTCATTGTAGCTTCATTTTAGGAAGAAAAAATTGAAGGTATGTAAAAACAAAGAGGAAACAGATTATGCCAAATGATTAAAATCATGAGGAGACTTGATGCCACTTGGCAGATCACTGTAACTAATACTCCCAGAAGTCGTAACTGTCAGCTCCATTTTTTATTGGGGGTGTGGATGTGTTAAATCCTTGTCTAAGGCCATCCAGGTAGCAAGTGGTTAGCACGGAATTTAACCCGGATTTGTTTGCAAGCAGAACTGCCTGCCCATAAACCTCCAGGAGAGGTGGCTTGGCTTCTGGATCATCTTGTCTGTTTGGAGGGGCTGGGAATAGACCCCTGGGAATGTTAGGCAACTGCTCTACTGGGTTTTAGATGAGGAAGACTCTAGGGCAATGCAGAGACTGGAGTTGAGAAATACTGCAGAGAAATTGTCCAAAAATGTAGTGGCTAAGGACAAATCAGGGACTCAGTGTCCTTACTTCAAGGCTGGGTTCTTAGGGAGAGCCAGTTAAAGAAAGAAGCTACAAGGGAGCTTTGGTTTGGAGAGGCAGATGAATTATTGATGAAGCCACAGCTAACATGGGCCTCCTGTTCTCTCTCCTCTATCTAATCCCCACTATCTCTGCCTTTTATTACCAGTGTCTGTGGAAGGCAGTAAGATGCATGTTTTAGTCCTATTGTAAGTCGTGTAAGATAAGATTTATAAAACATTGGAGAAGGGTAAGCGAGTGCAAGGGGAAGGGAGAAGTCGTGTTTAGTGGGAACCCTCTGCTGAACCTATCCTCAGTCATGGGGATTTACTGCAATCAAATTTCCCTGTAAAAACACTGTTCTACTGACTGCACCGTTCTCGCCACAGTGGCACTGGGCCCATAGTGCAGTTACAGGACCAAATCTCAGTAGGCAATTAAAATTCATGATCTTGCTACTGAATGGCAGAACAATGTAAATTGAAAGCACCGCCTGGATACCATCATGTGGTTTTTATTAGGGGAAAATTAGTGGCACTTTGATTCGCAAAGGGCTTATGGCAGGCCTGGGCCCTGTGGTGGCCCTAATATAGCCATCACTGGAATGCCAAGAGGCAGCCTGCTGTGTTAACAGATGTCATTTTGTGCCAAACTCACATAACTGAAAGGTTATGGGCCAATAAAAAAATGTGGCTCTCCTTCTTTGGTTATGAGATGCAAGAGCAAGCATTTTGGAAAGCAGGCTGTCTTGTTTCCTGTTCAAATATGCCTGTCAGAGTGGCCAGTTTCTATGGTGTGTCATATTTTGTAAAGACATCATGCAAGCTTTCCGTCGTCTGGTGGGTGAGCCTTCCCCGGGTATACGCTTACTGCTTAACAGTAGGCCAGTGCGGGAAACTGATGCAGGGTGGAGGGACTTGAACCTTTTGGTCAGGTTGGTGGTTTGCATCGGGGCCAAGATGCCTCAGGGTCAGAATTAAGAACAAGGTGTCCACACTCTCTGATAAGAAAGCTCTGGCCCAGTTACCTAATGATTATTTAATTTGGTGCAGGTCATGCAGCTGTGCAGTCTGTGAATAGGATTTATTTCAAAAGGATTAAAAGATCAGAATGAGTCTATACAGGGTGCCTTGAAATTATAGTCGGAAGACCCCTAAGTCTTATTGGTCCACCCTATAATAAGCAGTTTATGTTATGCCACTTCCTTTTCATAATTGCTCAACAATATAAGTAGCATCTCCATTCTCACATCACAGGAACATGGGTCTAGAAGTGATCTAGTGAAGGGGGTGGAGAGCTAAGAGCCCTGACCCTAATCTATTGGCTCTGTATCATCCACCACTAAAAACTAAGCTGTATGGCTGTCTGTGGGCCTCAGGGATGTGAAAGAAGATTCGGTGCTCAGAGTGAGCTTCCTAGCACCAGGCAGGCAGTTGGGAGGCACTTCAGCAGTCCTGGGATGCTCAAGTGCATTAGGTTCATGAGGGCCACACCTCTACTTTTGAAGAAAAGCCCCTCCTGACATGTATGTTCCTGACTGAAGCTAATTTCCAAAGTCCTGTGTGTGTTTGCATGTGACTCTGACCACCTGATACCTGTGTATCTCTGCCGAGTGTTGCTCTTGCACTGGAGCCTCAGTGAGAGGCGGGGGAGGGAGTAGAGCCAAGTGCATGGTCAAGGGCTCCCGTCTCCTAAAATCAGAAGAGCCAGGAAAGAGCACAGTGTGAGGTGAACTGAAGGCTCTATGGGTATTCTAGAAGGCTCTAAGCAGCAGCCCTCTGAAAACACAGTGCTCCTAGAGGCAGAAAGCAAAGAGTGGTGGTCAGGACTCTGTTCCTTCCAGCGCAGGCCTAAGTGCAGGTGGATAGTCAAGTAGAAGGCAGGCAGCCTTGGGGGTGTTGCATGCCAGCACTGATACCCTTAGGGTGGGCACAGGATGGCTCCAAGGGGCCCCTCTGACTTTTGGAAGAGAGGGTTGGAGCAGCTTTGTGGAGTCCAGGATTTGAACCAAGGCCATGGGTGGTTTGAGAACCAGCAAGTGGCATTTCTTTAGTACCAGATTTCAGGCAGGACTTAAACATGTCAATGTCTCATTAAGGCGGATCTGTCCCCTCCCTGTTAAAGAACAACACAACAAATCCAAACTCATTCTGACTCTGATTCAACTTCTGCCTTAAATGTGTTATTCTAGTATGATGAGCCTTGGCTCTAAGTCTCCTGTAGCCTTTCTCATGTAGGGTTAGTTGAATTTTTGTCATATTCTGAAAGTGCTACTCCATGAGCCCCAACGCTCTTAACTGTATAGGCATGGTTGTTTAGGTGAAGCATTTGCAGTGATGGGGACAAGTGCTGTGAGTCCTTTCTTTGCATTTTCCACAGCCACAAGCTCATTGTGTGTCTTTTCCAAATCAGCAGAGTCTCAACATTTGGATCAGCATCAGGAAAATTCAAATAATGGTGTTATCCAGGAAGTGTTTCAAAGAATCAATTAAAGCACAAAATCACCCTTCTAATCTTTTCTGTGGCGCTGTTCTGATGCCAACATGATGACACTGAAGATCAGTATACAACCAATGAGTGGCACCCAAAACTCACGGCGTTTTAATATTTAGCATGCCCCTATCAGAGAGGATGCTAATCTCTGCTTCAGTGTGAGCAGTGTTAGAATGCTCTACAGGTGTGCACAGAAATTCTCTGCCCCTTTCTAGTGATTGCTTCTAGGGAACATAGGTTATGTAACACCTAAGAACTCAGTCTTCCATGAAAATGCACTCCAATGTTTAAAGATCTATAGTTAAGAATTAGCATTTCTTCCACTCTGGAGATCTCTTCCAAGTAGGTGATCAGGCGGCTGACATCAGGATGGGTACTATGTCTTTAAGTACCTTCCAAAATCCAAAGTGTTGAAGCATTTCCTGTAATTTGTGTACTTCTTCTGGCTCCCTTTGTGACACTCAACATTACCTTTACATGTCATGACTCTGTAGTGGACACTTTCATTCCTGCCTTACAGAAAAAGGAAAACTTAATGGAAATTGAGGTTATACAATATGTGATAAAAATAGATATCAAACAAAGTCTCGCCACTCCAAAGCACAAATCTCAAAATTGCACGACTTCTATTAATGGCTTTTCTTTCAGCCCTGGGTAAGTACTACCTATGCACAGGCAATGAGATACCTCTGGGCCTTGACTATGACAATGATTGAGCAAAATCATGAGGATGAGATGAGGTGCTGGATAGCATCTGCCCTCAAATTCTGAATCTGTCATACAACTGTTCAATCCTAAACAAAATAATCTCAAGGTGCCCCATCTGCGTGGGGACGGAAATACTTCATAGGGTTATGGAGAGTAAATGGGTTAACACTTAATCATACAGACTCTGAGTGGATCCACTCAAGTAGCCTTAAAGGATGGTTCCTGAGGACTGGATGAGATGCTGTGACAGGAGAACTTAGCACAGAGTTGGTTCCCTGTAAGCAGTAGCTGTGGGCCACATTGATATGTTATATGGCGTATTTCACCCAATTATAACTTTTGACTTGCAGTCTTACCTACTTTATTTGGCATCCAGTTTTGCAAACTGTTTTTCCAAATTGTACATTTGTTCTGATTTCCTATTTCTATGCGACATGTGTACTTTACTATCTGTTTTGCAAAGCTTTCTTCGTCCTAAGATCTTACTGATCCTCCTTTTCCTTTCTACCCATCCCTCTCCAAGTCCTCTTTCTCATTGGGCCTGGCTCTGCTCTGTCCATGGTCCTGACTCCACATTTTTGACTCCTTTAGCTATCCCAGTCCTTAAGTTTCAAGCTGAAGCTAAATTTCCAGATAATTCACAGAAGTCTCTCTGATTACTCCAGTCCTCACAGAATTACTAATCTGAGTTTTGGCAGTGCTTCAAAGCCTACCTTGATCATATTTGACTATCCCTCTGTGGGGGCTGTCAGCTGAAACAAAGAGTGGACTGGACCAGTGACAAGGCCACATCATATTTACAGGTTATAGATAACTAAGAACTGCACTGAATTAATTTATAACAGTCACATGTAATACTGGTACAATGATAATACATCAGAAAATAATATAGAGAAAAAACACATGTTTATATGAATTTCTATAAAATAGGCACAGTTAAGTACCTGTAATTCACTTGCTAAAATGAGAACATTGTATTTAGAGGGGATTTTTTTCTTACTTCTTTTCAAAATATTCATGAAAGTGTGTAAAAATGTGCAAAGATGTTTACAGTAGCACTAAGGCATCAAAACACTGAAAACAATATATATATATATATCAATGAAAATATATTGTTTTCAGTGATATATATATCTATCAATGATACTTGAAGCTGCCAAATAGTCATGTACAGAATACCATGTATCTCCTAAAAAGAACAAAATGGATGTATTTGTATTCAAGGAAAGACATTTTTGCTACATTATATATAAAAAGTTGCAATAGTTTATACTATTTCATTTCTATAAAATGGAAATATATTTGAGTATAGTTTATATATTCATTTATAAGTAGAAAAAACAGATATTCTCTAATTTGTTAAAATACTTTTGAAGACTTACATATTGGAGATTAAGGAACGGTGAGTAGGATCATTTTATTTTTTAAGTACATATTCAACAAATAAACTCCTTGATGTCACACATTTTACCAAACCAATACAGCTGTATGTACTTACAACTAAAACCTTGTCTGTGTTTTCTTACAGTCTTAAGGTTTTTTAAATATAGCATGCATGGTTACAAGAATTGAATTTTTCTCAGTGTGAACGTTCTCCCAGCAAGAAGTGTTGTTTGGTTGCCTTCCTTGATATTTAGATATTATTTGGGTATTTAGATATTATTTGATATTTAGATACTCAGATTTAACATAGCTCTTCTAAAAAATGAACACTGCATGGATTAAAATTGATCATCCCAGTAAATACATTGTAAGTGATGACATTTTAAAAATGTATTAGATTTAAATGGCTTTTGTACTGACCAGCCGGGACAGACGCTGAAGGGGACTCATGGCATCCTGGCAGAAATCCAGGGTTGGCTCTAGTGTGTGAATTAGTAGGAAGTGCTGCTTGAGTCTATCCTTCGCTTGTATCTTCTTGATTTCCTCTTTTCCCATCCAGTCCTGCGTCAGGAGATTACACTGAAGGACACTGCTCATCCAGCAGGGAGGCGGGTGCCCCTGTCATGTATGTACCTTGGACAAGATAAAACAAGGTGAATTGGCATGATGGAGGAAGAATGTGGGCTTCGAAGCTGACAGATCTCGGCGTGGTACCTGATCTATCATTGCCCTCCTGTGTGGCCCGATGCCAGCCAGATAATCTCTGCGAGTCACATTTCGTGTGTGATAAAAAGCATCACTACCTCTTAGACATGTGACTGGGTAAAATGAGGCAGCCTGCCAAGCGTCTGGGGGCATGATTGATACTAATAAATGTTAATAGTCTTCTCTCCCCTTCCCCCAAATCTTCCTTTTCATATGTCCTTAACTCACCTCAAGAATGTGAGGCAGGGGTTTTTAATACCTACTACTAACTGACTTTCTTGGCTAGGGACTGCCCATTTTTCTCTTGTCCAGTCCTGTATCATGTGCCCATTGTTTCTCAGGATTAAAAGGATAGTGTTTCAAACACCAGGATTTTTTAAGGAAGCATTGAATACACAGTTGCGCACAGCTTAAAGTATATAGAATACACCAATTCAGCAATGTGGTCCTTCATGGTGAACTAGGTCAGTTTACTCTTTTTCCCTCAAGTGAAAGCTCTTTGAGGTCAGACACCAATGTCTCCATGCCTTGAAAAATTATCAGTATATTCATCAAATACTCACTGACTGAAGACTGACCCAGGCATTGTGTAACCTCTTTAGGTATGAGAAAGCAGCTTTAGAATTGGCCAACAGGGTTTGATATAGAGCTCAACTCTGACTGTTGGGGCTTCGTTACATTTCCCAGGCAAACACAGCTATGCCCATGTTATTCCAGATTAGATAAGATCTTGCATTGGTAGCTACTCTTCATTTTCTCTTTGGCTTTACTGGGGCTCATTAGTGTAATGGAAATTGCTTGAGGCAAGTTTCGATGGTCTGAGAGCACAGGAAGACATCCCTGAGCTTGGAGAAATTACCTGGACAGGCCCTGAGAGCATGAGGGAAAGCTTTGGAGAGGCAATTGAGAAACCTCCCAGCGAGACATAGTCTGCGGATCGCTGGCCCGATATCACATAAAGGCCCCATCTGAGCCATTACAGGCTATTGTGTCAATGTGTTTCCGTGGAGGCTGTCATCCATAGATCACCACTGGCAGTGGAGGTAATCCTTCCGTGGCAACTGTTACCATTTCCCATCGGTGAATTCTATTAGAGGTCCGTGGGTTATTGCTGCTGGAGTTCATATTAACTCCGTCAAGGGGATGGTGATCGATGCTGTGGAATCTTGTGAATACACACAGAATACATTTCACACTGTCATTTGGGCTTCGTACTGCATTTCCATGATCCCTACTATGTGGTAAGTCCAATATCAGCTCCTTAAATTGCTACAGAGGAAAAAATTCCCACACTGAAATATATGCTCAGTTGTTTTCTTCTCTGGTCACAAAAGATTTAGAAATAAACATAAACCACTGATGGCTCCTGTAACTTGACAATTTGGTCTGAAGGAAGGGGCATATATTGAATGCCCACCATGTACCTAAAAGCTCATACGTGAAACTTAATACATTAATGTTCTCAGAGAATTAATGAAGCTAGAGGTGCAAATGATTAAGGAATGTCATTATAAAACAGGTAACAAGATATGGTAAACTCATACCCAGGTCCACCCCCTAGTGCAATAGCTGTGTTCTCCAAAAGATGAGCGACTGCAATACTGTGGGGCACTGAAAAGAGTGAGCTCTTTACACAGAGCAGATAGACACGCCTTCGTCACCTAGTGCACTAAACTTTAGGAATTATTCTGTGCCCTGAGGTAGCAGTGGGTCCTTCTTAGCCACCCAGGGTACCCAGAAAGAATCAAACTTTGTATGTAACTAACTATGCTTTCGTCCTATACATTCTTGTAATCATGTTTCATTTATGAATTAGTCACAGTAAGAGATTATAAAAGGTAACCAGTAATAAAAACAGAACAACGGGGATAATTAATTTTTTTCACAAAAAAATGTTATGTGAATGTGATCAAAAGAATCAGATCAGAAATTAATATTTCAGAACATGATTGACCATAGGTTATGGAAGGCAGGGGGAAAATGAAGCCACTCGTATGGTAGTAATGGGAGACTGGTCTAGTAATGGGGTTACCGGTCCAGGAAAAGCAGTAAGAGGTAACTATAGAATGTTGCCTAGATGGATTGTGTTTTCAATGAAGGTTGTTAAGTGAAAGGCAAGAGTCGATAGCAATTTGGGGGAAGAACAGCTTTCCCACAAGCTCGGTCAGGTCTCCTCTCTTTCCTCAGTAAGTGCTGCTCAGTGTAGGCTAAGGCACGCGTGTGACTGGCATGTGGAGCCCTGGCACTGTCTGAGCACTGGGGATATGACTTCCGAGCTGCACTATTCATTCCAGTGCGTTCTACACTCAGCATTGGGGGTAGTCTGTGCCTCTGACACGTAGACATGGGTCGCCCTGTGAGTCTGGACTGCTAGATCAGCAGCAAGTTCCTGGAATGCATGCTGGATGTTGTAGCCAGGACCGCACTGATTGAAAAGGGCACAGGGATGTCACCTGCTGTGATGGCAGGTCATACTGAAAGGCAGAGTAGCCTGACGTCTCCATTCTGAAGATGGAATGAAGATGGTCTGGTTGGACAAGACCCTTCCTTAGTTGCCCCTTACTGTGTTCCTTGAATTTGTACCTCCTCTTAATTTTTACAGTTCTGGTAAATTGGATTCATTTTGTCAGAAGGACAAAGAGATGATGGTGATGGATACATAAAGAAATATGTAGGTATAAAGACTAGACAGGTAAACCAATTATATATATTATACTATATTATATTATGTAAATAGATTATAGATATGCAGATATATTAACATAATGTCAGTTGATCTGATTTTTAACTCTTTTATCCAGGTCAAAAAATTCAACAAAACCAGTTGTCCTCAAGTCCATAGACAACGATTCTCTAACCATGTTACCTATCACATTAACGGTCCACGTTTTTCTCTGGCCTAACGAAGTCTCTCTTACCACCCTCAAAACCCTCTCTGGACCTGAATATTACCACTGGGATTCCTCTTGCCTTTGAACTTTCTGTTCTCTCCTAAATAAAGTCCATTTCCTTCCCCTTCTGTGTTTTCCTCGGGAATAGTACAATGCTCCAAAGTCCTGGCCACTTTCCTCTCTAAGCCACTTTGATGAGAACAGGTGCACGCTCCTCTCTTCTAGGATACCTTCCTTATTAAGGTATTGATGCATTGCTCCTCTCTGTTTCCCACTGAAAAGGAACATTCACAGCTCATCTTTTCCTCAACATGCCACATAGCCCTCTACAAGTGCAAGGGTCACACAACTGAGTTTGGGAGTGAGGGAGGTAGAGGTTAGCAACAAAAATCACTTGGGATCCTACAGCTTCTCTTGTCCATGGTGGCAGACACACACTATGAGAGCACCCACCTCCTCATCCCCAAAGCAGTGAAAGGAAACTCAGTGATAGGAGTTCCTTCTTATTCCACCGGTCTTGAGGAATAACAGTGTACCCTTGACCTAGACAAGGAAATCCAGCTCAGGTAGCAAGTTATGGCATCAATTACTGTATCAGTCTAGCTGAAGAAACTAGCCATGGACAGGAAGGTCTGGTCTGTTGCATTGCACAGTGTCTTCTCACAGCCTAACAGGCTGCTTAGTATGTAGTTTCCAGTCAGTATATAGCTGTAGAGTGTGTGTTTGGGGTGGGGTTAAACGCCAAAATGTATGAAAAGGCTTGATGACATGTATTGGTTTAAGGAGAATAATTAGTAACCAGATATGACTTGAAATACTACATACAAATGATGATCTTTCACTTCCAGTATATGTATTTCAGATAGAAAAAAAACCTAAACCAATAGCTCACACTAAAAATAGCAGTGCTTTGGGGAGAAAATAAAATGGAGAAAAACCAATTAGTACTGAGGCAGAATGTAAAGAGAACATCAATAAAAACAATCATTTTCAATAAATTATGGTAACTTAGACATAAACATTGTATTACCTTTCAGCTAAACACTCTGTAGCACACAGAGGACTTAAAAGTGAAGGTGGTTTGGTAAAGGGGCTGGCTATTCAGGAACTGAGCAGATGGCTGCCAACTGTGCAGACAAGATGAGAACGCACAGAGATTGAGGAAGTCTGTGTAAATGATCATTCTAAGACAGAGCAGAATGGACAGCCCAGAACGGCATCCCCTACGGTTTGCTATACTGAGATAAGCTAATGGGTTTTGCATCCGGCCACCAGCACCATATATGGAACATTAATGCGTGGACAGAAAGGTCTGTGTGGATGACCCAGTGTGTAGAGCAGGCTTCGCTGACACAAATCCTTTACCAATCATAGACGGGCTGCTTCGCATTCTGCGAACAAGAAGGGCAATAGATTATTCCCTCTGAATACACTCTTGACCCCATGGTTCACACTAGCCTTCCATGTAGGTCAGTGGTTCTCAGCTGGTGGGTCATGACCCCTTTGGGGCTGCTTATCCAGTATTTACAGTTCTTACCAGCAGCAAAATTACAGTTTTGAAATAGCTGTGAAATAATTTTATGGTTGGGGGTCACCACAACACAAGGAACTATATTAAAGGGCCACAGCATTAGATGGATTGAGAACCCCTGGTGTAGAGTATGAAGTATTCTTGTATTTTGTGTGTGTGTGTGTGTGTGTGTGTGTTGGTATGTTTAACATTCAAGAATTCAGAGATTTTAAAATTAAAATTGGGACTTGGTGTTTGTTTTTTCTTCATAGCAATAATTCAGTGAACTGGTGGGAGGTGCCTCCCATTGAAATAGTGGTTCTGCTCATTAGTTGAACCTGCACGAACAGCCCTGGCTAGTTCTACCTCCCACCCCTCGGGGCTCTGTGCCCATGCGCCTGTGTTCATAAGTCAGGTGGTTGTGACCTAAGGAATGCCTGTGGCTTATTTATAGCTACAGGTGCTTTTTTCTCTTTTTAATGCATGGACGTGTCATTGCCCTAAATGCATATTTTTTTTCATTTAAAAGTGACCTAGATCCATACGAAACAGATAAATGAGATAAATGAATCCCAGGAATAGAAAAAGAAATAATGAGTTTTATGGGCAAATCAAACATTCCACTCCTAATCATCATCATTAACTGCTTAAGGACGATCTGTTGGTCACCACTGGGTAGTATTTTGGTACATTCTTTTAAATTTAATGTGATTGAACTGCTGTGGTTCTTGTGGAAAGACAAATGTGTATAATGCCAATGAATTTCTACTAGCTGCCTCCCACATAGTTAACATAAGCTGCTTCTTCATTGCTATACTTGGAGGTTCTATAACTAGTATTCGCAGAAACAGAACTTAAAACTGTTATATCACAGCTATCTCGCTATCATTTGTAATGTTTATAGGGTTATGGGAATGAAATCAGCAGGCATTTTTATATTTGACTTTTATTTTGTAATGAAGATGTTTAATAAATAACTTCCTATATTATCTTAGAATATATAAATTGGATTCTAGGTTAATGCCCTCTATACATCTTGTGTTTAAAAGAATTGTTTTGGAACTTGGACCAGGTTGCATGAAGTTTGAGTCTTATCCCAAGGAGTTCTTATCTCTGAACTTGCGTATGATGCCTGTGTGTTCACTGCATCAAGCTCACTCTATCTTATTCCAGTGCTGACTGACAGCTTTACTGTTGAGCTAAAAGAAGATTTTTCTAAGGATGACCACTCAGAATGGTGAGAATGTTCTATAGAAGACACAAAATCTACAATCTTAGTTATTGATTAGAGTGGAATGAAGAGGGTCATAACATACAAATGCATGAAAATTAATGTAACAGTTTTTTGTCTTTATGATTTTACATAGTTAAATATTATTGAAAAAAGCCATAAGCAATTATATAGCATGAGATAATCTAGTAAATTACAACTAAATATTTTAGGTCACACATTCATTAACCTATATCATACAATGCAGCTCAGTTTCCTGTTCCATTTGATGTTGTTGATATATAGTTGTGTTTTGGAAATCAGATTGAGTACATTTCTTTGTACTACTCCTGTGATCATAATGTAAATATTTTAGTAAAAGTACTTTTGTAGGGGCTGAAGAGATGGCACAACAGTTAAGAGCACTTGCTGCAGTTCTAGCGGACCTAGGTTTGGTTCTTGGCACCTCCATGGCAGTTCACAACTGTAACTCCAGTCTCAGAGGGTTGCCATACCCTCTTTTGGGCTCTGTGGGTACAGACACACACATGGTACAGAGACACATATGTAGCAAAATCACCCATCTGTAAAAAAAATTATTATTTTAGTTGTTGAATTTGTAGTGTAAGAATTTGTGATTTTTCATACGAGTATCTTTGTACTATAAAATATTTTCATGAAAAAATAAAGTGTTATAAAAGATCAAGTGTATCTACTCTCACCTCAAGAACCACCTCTCACCAGCTGAGCATCTAGTGCCACATTTACCACAGCAACTGCTTCTGTTTAAGATTTTTATCTCTAGTTAAATCTATATCAAACTACAGCAGTATCTCTCCTCTTCAAATAAGCATTGCTTTATTTTTTTGTCAAATTTTTACTCTACTGGTTTCTTAAAAAATTCTATTCTCATCTTACTGATGATTATTAAATAGATGCATGCATTTTCTCCATTTTATCTGTAACATTTTTCAATTTTCTTTTTTTTAGAATGTTCTGCTTGGAAAATGAGCCTATGGGTAATGTAGAGTCCTGTTTACATTGTATGTCTTTGTATTTCCTCAGACAAGGTTGATGTTGCCACCATCATGAAGGAGAGAGCCATGGGAGCTAGGAGAACTGGTCTCTCCTTGTAATGCTCATTCTTATCCCCTACCTGTTGCCATGCACACCTTGAGACTACTTCATAATACTACAGCAATAATAAATCCATAAAGAGAAGCCAAAACCTGGACAAAGGAAATGAGAGCCAAGTTTAGGATCAATGCAGTGAGTTGAAGTCTAAAGAGTAGTTATAGATCAACAGGCTTTTGTCCTTAACATGCTGTAGTAGTTAGGGTTTCTATTGCTGTTAAAAAAAAAAACACTGTGACCAAAGACCAAGTTGGAGAGGAAAGGGTTTATGATGTGGGATTCCCCTCTGTATGCTGTGAATGCTATTGGTTAATTATTAAGCTGCTTGGCCCTATTGCAGCACAGAATAAGGAAAGGTGGAAATTCCAAGCAGATAGAGGAGGAGAGAGTAGGCGGAGTCATGGAGAAGCTGTGTAGCTGCCGCAGGGGACAGACACTGGATGCCAGATGGAACCTTTCCAGAAGGCCACAACCACGTGGTGATACACAGATTAATAGAAATGGGTTAACTTAAGATGTAAGAGCTAGCTAGGAATATACATAAACTAATAGGCTAAGCAGTGTTGTAATAATATAGTTTCTGTGTGATTATTTCAGGTCTGGGAAGCTGGGAAACGAATGAGCGGTCTATGGCTACAGGTTTTTTGGCATACGCTTCCACATTGTAGTTCATCACTGAACCAAGTCAGGACAGGAACTGGAGGATTCTGGGCAGGATTCTGAAGGCAGGAGCTGATGCATAGACCATGACAGGGTGCTGCTTACTGGCTTGTTCCTCATTCAAGCCTGGACCACCCACCCTAGACTGGGCCCTCCCCCACTGATCACTAATCCAGCCTTACAGCTGGATCTCATGGAGGCATTTCCTCAACTGAGGCTCCTTCTTCTTTGATGACTCGAGCTTACATCAGGTTGAAACAAAACCAACTAGGACACATGCTGATGACTTCTCAGTGACAAGGCACTTCACCTCCCTGAGATGTGACTTCCTCAACTAGAAAGAGCAGGGCCTGAACTTATTAGATGATTTCTGATGTCTCAGCCTGCATTTGTATGACAGGATTGTGCGACTTGTGGTCTCTAGAAACCATTATGCTAAGTATAAAGAAAGAAAACACTGGCTTCATGACTGAGGCATGTCTTGCACACACAGCCATCTTGCAGAGTGGATGCTGCAGGTCATGGCACAGGCAATGCTAGTGAATTCTTGTATGGTCTGTCTCTGAGGGGTGATGGAGACAGCGTTGCCTGTGCTGCGTCCTCCTTAGGACACCGTATGCAGTTTGACCAATAATCTTCCTTGCTCTGATCTGCTAAGTCCCCTTTCACCAAAGTGAGAAAAAGAAACCCTCAGACTTAACCGTTAATTCACTAATATGATGATGTCTGGTTTGTTCCGAAGGAAAATAACTTTATAGGTCGTACATAGTGTATGATTACATGACAGAACTACAAGTGATCTAGAAGTGTTCAAGGCAAGAAGAGATGAGGGAACCAAATTCCACAACCTAGGATTCCTGCTCCCCTATTGCTCAGGTGAGAAGCCATTTTTAAGAGGAATAAGGTAGATAAAGGGTTTCATGATAGCAGATCATCCCAAGCTCACTATTTTAGGCAGTAAGAAGTGATTCTTAATTTGACTTAAATTTAGTACAAAGAAAAATAACAAAAGGTGAAATGAAAGGATTTGCTGAGCCAAATGTGCTTTCTGTGGATACTTCTGCCCTAGTCTTGCTCACGTGTTCTTGGTTATATATGAGGAAAAGTGGAAATCAAAACCCTGAGTGCTGAACTCCACATACTCTTTTCCTCTGCTGTCATGTGAAGAGTCACACTTGACCCTGTCTTGGATTGTAACACCCGTCATGGATGGGAATAGAGACTTTTGAGTCCAAAATTTAAAAAAAAGGAGCCCATATGTCACTGTTTAGCATGTGAGCCTTGCAGAGTTTCTGCCACATTGGTATTGTGGCTCTAGGTATAAGCAATGAACACCATGTGTCCCTTTACACACACAAAATCAAGGAGTTTTTTAAAATCAGAGTCACACAATGGATAGATATATGTTCAAGGCAATAAAGCTCTGCCCACCTCCCAAGTCATACTCAACAAGACCATGAACATGGAGAACATAGGTAATAAAGCTCTGCCCACCTCCCAAGTCATACTCAACAAGACCATGAACATGGAGAACACAGGTAATAAAGCTCTGCCCACCTCCCAAGTCATACTCAACAAGACCATGAACATGGAGAACATAGGTAAGCCCACACGAAGAAAGTGAATTTTAAAGTCATCCTTACAAAAGCTCTTTTTGAGAATGCTTTACAGCGTGCACACATTGAATTAGCAAGTGGAACAGGGACATCAAAGAAATGGTCAGGTGTGCTTTGAAGATGCAGGCTCCAAGTTGCCTTAGAGGAGCATCTTGTCAAGACTTACAGTCCTGCTAGGTGGGAGATGCAGGCCCACTCTGGGAATCCTGTCAGTGTCTGTCTGTTTGCTCCTCCCCACTGTCTGTCCCCTCCTTTCCAGAGAAGCTGGGAAGACCAGATGGAGCACTACTATCCTAAAGAACCCAAATCCCACAGACATGGTAGGATAATGTAACACGGACTGAAAAGTCATCTAGCTCCACTTAATTCAGTTTCTAAGTTAGTGCTCTCTATTTCCTGTGTTTAATACATTTTGGTGTGAACTTTCTCAAATACACTCTTAATTAAAGAAAGAAGTGCCCCCTCCCCAATGTGTCCAGAAGAGGCTTTCACTAGTCCCGGCAGATTCATAGAAATCCTCATGCTTCAGTACATGACTGAAAGAAAAAGCATAAATAGGCTCGGAATTTCTCCCACACATCTTATTTATGTGATTACTTTGCCTTGCTAAGAATTTGCCTCTTGTTGACCTTTAAAACACTTATTAGAATATTTATCAGTTATTAATGCATGTGTGCGTTCGCAGAAAGGAGCTAGCTTTTCAGTTACTTCCTGCTGGGACTAATTTAGGTTATAATATCGTGTATGTGAATTTGTAAGTAACGGAGTCCAAGAGTGGATGGAGGTTGCAGCATGGAGCTCACCGCCTGCTACATTTGGGTTTCTAGAGTCAGAGAACCAGACATAGGGCTACTGTTGCCCATCACCATGGCCAATTTGGTGTACATGTGTCACCACAACAAATTCCAGAGACAGAAGTAAGTTTTCCGTAGTTCTGGAAGCTGGAGTTAAAGTTCACGACATCATAAAGATCAGTTTCTTCTGAGCACGCTCTCTCTCTCTCCCGCTTTGCCCCCACTTCTTTCTCTCTCCCCTTTATAAATGAACATTTTCTTCCTGAGTCTGCATTTGGTCTTCTCTCTGTGTCTGAGAAGGTCACTCAACACAGTAGACTAGGGTCACACTAATGACTTTATTTTCATTCAGTTGCCTCCTTCAAATTCCCGCCTCCAAACACAGTCACATCTGAGGCACCGGAAGTTAGCTCTACCACCTCCAAGTAGGTATGGGGTATAATTTCAACAAGGTGAAGGCTCCTTGGACACCATGACTGCACGCATTCCAGCTAAGCTGCAGCTGAAATGGTACTAGAGAGTAGCTCTCTTTGATCCAGTCTTTACACAGCTTTGTGAACTGTTTCATTGTGTAGCTATTGAAGAGTTTGTTGTTTTTCGGGCCGGAGATGGCTGTATTCCAACAAGGAATGGCGTGTTTCCTGCACCAATTCTGCAATGAAAGAACTAGAGGAAAGAAAACTGGGTATATTAGGACTCCAGTCACTGCTACAAGATATTCAGGAATGCAACTTTTTGTCCCATTTGGAGGTTTTGTTTGCTTGAAAAGAATGCTATTTATGGGTTGATGTAAAGTTCAATTATTCTTCTCCCCCATTCAATCCCACCTGAAGTGACGCGAATTTGAACGCTCCAACATATAGTGAAGAGGGTCAAAATACAATTGGCTTGCTAAGTGACCACACAGGATTCTCTTGCTGGCACTTGCAGTATTTTCTTTGGCTGACCAAATACTTTTCTCCCTAGAAAGTAAACAGAAAACAACTGTTTAAGAAATGGGTCAGAGAAAATGTATTTGGTCAGGTGCAGGATAAATGGATCATAGATTCGCTAAAATTGTCCTAAATAAAACAAAACAAAATCACTGAGATACACACAAGCCCAACCTGAAGGCTTTCAAAGACAAAACAAAACCGAAGGAAAAAAAATCAAATATATTCATGGATGGTTCATAATTATCTTAATAATAGATCATAGATGGGATGATGTGGTGAGTACTGACTGCTCCATGAGGCAGGAGGAAAATACACCAAGTTGACAACCAGGTCTTATCTTTTAGATGACAACCTATTCTTTTATTGACTAAGAAAGAATGGAAGAAATACAGGATGGATAAACAGAGCAAAGGTGAGGGATGACTTAGTAGATAAAGTGCATGTTCTACAGGCATGAAGACCCGTGTTCCAATCCTTCACTCCCGTGTAGGAGCTGTGTGCATCAGAGTGCACCTATAGCCCCAATGCAGGTAGTGGAGTCGAGAGAACTCTAGAGCTTTCTGCCAGCCAATGGATCCTAAACGGCAAGCTCCAGGTTTCA
The DNA here is from genome assembly GCA_028555095.1 of Dicrostonyx torquatus. NCBI lineage: Eukaryota > Metazoa > Chordata > Mammalia > Rodentia > Cricetidae > Dicrostonyx > Dicrostonyx torquatus. The sequence continues at coordinate 5,611,039 of JAQHUG010000103.1, read as the reverse complement.
TGCAAGACCCTCGCTCCAGAATTAAGGTGGAGAAGCTGAAGAGGAAGTCAGTTGAGGTAGATCTCCAGCTTACATAGGTACATACATGGTACGTATACCCAAACCCATGGACACATGCACATACCAGCATCACACACACACACGAGAGGCGGGGACAGAGAGAGGCAAATATCCAATTTGAAGAGGAAGACACAAAGAACCTATCAATTTCATCAAAAGTGAAACAAAATGATTGTTTTGTGTTCGCGAAGAGAATGAGAAATTTGAGGAATCCGATAGGCAGGAAATTCCAGTGACCTTTTTGGGTTTTTCCCCCTGTATTCTCTTTCGATTGTCTTAGTAAAGCTAATACTGTTGCCATTGTCAACTAACATGAGCGAATTCTGGAGTCCAGGGGAACTTAGGGGTTTTTCCCCTGAAACGCCTTTGCTGTGGAGGGCATGTCTCAGCCTTCTATCTTCCTCATTGAATTTTCTCTTCCCCCTCTTTCCTCTCTTCATCCTTCAATACCAATAGCTCCCATCTTCTCCTGTTCTTGGGAGACTGCCGCCTCCCCATGCTAGCGACTCCCACTGCGTATCTGTGCCACAGCTCACAAAGCCAGCTTGCTACAGTCCACCTCTACCTAAACACAGCAGAGTGAAGACTCACCATCTTTATTTGTGGTGGCCAGCTTCCAAGATGACCCCTGTAACCCCCACCCCTTGGTGTTTATGCCCCTGAATACAGCTTTTCATGCCAGAGGGGATCATAAGTATAACTCAAAGGACACTGGGAAATGCTGGCCCTTGTCTCCCAAGCATGGGTCTTGGAAGCAGCTGCAGCTTCTTTAAGGCCTCTTGCACTGCTCACTGTAGGTGAAGGCTGCTGCTATGTCATGAAAATGAGCCCCACGGAGACCATGTGTTACAAATGGTGCCCCCTGCTAGCAACCACACCCACTTGCCACCCGCCTTGCCTATTCTAGCCAGCCAAACAGGAAAAGATCCTCAGCTTTAGTCAAGCCCAATGCCTGCAGTCTTGGTCAGCACCTTCACTGTGGCAGACCCTGAATTGGAACCATCTAGTTAAGCCACTCTCAAATACAGCCTCACAGAAACTACAAAATAACCCATGTTGCAAATATACAACCAGTACTCCCCACAAAAGCCAACAGCTCCTGCATTTCCTCCCCTAGGCGTCCACACCAGAATCCAAGTTCATCAGTCCATGCAACAACTAATGACAACTTTGGCTAAGATGGCAGGAAGAGAGTGAACTAAAGAGATATTTACAAGCATTTTTGGAGTCTGGGGGCAGGAGATATGGCAGAGGGTATTAGAGAACAGTAGGGCATTGGGATGAGAGACTAGTTCATTCTGTTGTAGGTTTTCCTGAGCTTTAGTTCAAATGGAAGGTAAGAAAAATCCAATCATGACTGAAAGGGGAAACTATCAATAATATGTCACCTTTATGGAAGAATGCTGTCAATATTTCACATCTCTGTTCACACTCTTGAATTTCCTCTATGTAAATGATCACATTTTCTATTTATAATAATGCTGTATGTCATTGGATTATTCTACAATGTATGTAGCAAGAACGGATGATATTTGTCTTAGTTAGCATTGCTGTGATAAAACACCATGGCCAAGACAATGGGGGAGGGAAGGGCTTATTCAGCTTCTACTTCCACATCACTGTTCATCTTTAAAGGAAGTCAGGACAGGAACTCGAGCAGAGCAGGAACCTGGAGCTGGGAGTTGATGCAGAGGTTATGTGTAAGTGCCCTTACTGGCGTGTTCCTCAAGGTTTGCTCAGGCTACTTTCTTATAGAACTCAGGACCAGCAGCCCAGAGATGGCACACCTACAACCCCCATCAATCACTAAGGAAAAGCCCCATAGACTGTCCATAGGTCAATCTTGTGGAGGCAGTTTCTCAATTGAGGTTCTCTCTTCTCTGATGATGCTAGCTTCTAACATGTTGGCATAAAACAGTCTGTTAGGCCTTCTTTCTGAAACTGCAACAGGGGACCCAGTGCAAAGCAACTCAAGGTAAGGGTGAGTTTATAACTAAAATGACAGGAAGAGGCACAGCATTTGCTGAGTGGGATTCAGCCTTCAACAAGGTGACTGTGCCCATCTCTTAGCTTCGTTCTGCCACTTCCTTGGTGTTCCTGCACTCCTGTGACATGGTGACCATGCCAGCCTGACCACACCCAACATCAGCTCAATGGAGCCAGAGCCAGTACCTTTGTAGGAAAGCCCTGAAGTTCACTGTGATCAAATGTCTACCCCAAAGTTATCCATTACACTCGCTGACAAAAACCAACCAAACGAAACAGTGTGCCATGAAACACTGCATGTCGAAGCTGGCAACATGCAGGTGAGTGCGGCAGTTATGAAGGAAGAAGCTGGTAAGTTGAAATGTAGAAACAGGGTTAAAAAATAGTGCTTATGCAGAAAATTACCTGAATATTAGAAAGAGTCACTTGTACCCTAACAAGGTGAACAGTCTTGCATCAAATAGATGATGACTTATGTCTCCATCCATGCCCAGCTATCATCTCATTTCATGCTGGGTCAAAGCATCCTCTACTTTAAGTTCTGTGAGAGGAAGTCATGCCCAAGCCAATGTACCAATGGACTGTTGCTTTTGAGATTCTGATCCCCAAAGACCCATGGGACTTGTGGAACAGAATGAGAAAGAGACCTGGTGGAGGTGTGTTGCTAAGGGCAGTGGACTATGGGTAGCTGCACAAGGGGCCTACTGACATCTTCCCAGTTTGCTGAAATCAGTTTCCAGCCTGGAATCCTGGAAGGGAAACCTTCCTCCCACGGCAGAACAGGGCAGAGTATGCAGATGGGACATCACCGCAGACAGGACATCACCGCAGATGGGACATCACCGCAGATGGGACATCATCACCGCAGACGGGACATCAACACCGCAGACGGGACATCACCGCAGACGGGACATCACCGCAGACGGGACATCACCTCAGACGGAGTCTGTGTCTCTCCTGTTGTTAGAAGCATGCTCCCTTCCCAGGAGCGGCCAAATGATTTGTCCTTGAGAAGAGGGCTGGGAGAAAGTGAGTCAGAGCTGGGAGAAGCAATCGGGGCAGGTCTGCTCAGTGAAACGTGGTCCAATAAATGCTCTGGCTCACTCAGGGGGTTAGCTTTGAACCCACCCAGCAGGCTGGAATGTTTAAGGACATTTGGGGAACAAATGCCCATTTTGAAAGCATGACCTACAGCCAATTCATGCTTTCAGTTGTGTGTTCCTTCTCATGTATGATCAGACTTCATACTCTGTCTTCAAGGAGAGCTAATTAATTCTAACATGGGGAGGCTAAAGGATTTTTCTTCCTGACTTCTGGCCTCGCTTTCTTTTCAATTCATTGTTTTTTTTTTTAACACATGTACTTCAGAAATAGCAAGTGACAGCCTGTAGGAACACAATGAAGGGAAGAGGTGCACTATAAGAGCACATATTGAGCCAGAACGACAAAAAGGCATTATCACCCTCATTATTACTAGCAATGAAAATTGAAGTTAAATCATGGCTGCATTTTTCCCATTTCTTCTTTCTGAATGTAGGCTTATAACTTTTTTTCTGAAGGAGGAAGGGCAGTGCTTAGCAGCTGGTTTACACTGGTTTTACAGGACCGGTTGTGAATGCCTGCCTTCCGGAGCATGCGTGCGCACAGAAGAAAGAAGCAGCAGTATTTCACACTTCAGACCCCAGCCCTGAACATGAGACTGACAAAGTTTTACTCATTAATTGCACACATTTCCAACAATAGCCTCCAGATATGCTCAGACTCATCTTTTACTGTCTAATTTGGGACATTTTCTAGTATAGATGGTCATAAATCTTGTGAGGGATATTGCTGCTTTTTTTTTTTTTTTTTTTAAGAATAAATGGTGATCCCAAGGTGGGGGCAGGGAGCCTCTGTCACACCACAACATGCTCTCTCTTCTGCGCTGAGGTGCTCCATACAGGCTTGGGAGCCCATGGGTGCCAGCAATTCTCAGTGACTGCCCCACACAGAAAGGGCATACCATCAAATCTTCCCACTAAGGCCATCTTGTCTTCCTGGAATTTGTGATATTTTTCTGATATGGATAGGGAATATTCTGGAGAGTGCACAGTCATGTTAAAGTAAATACCCTGGAGAAATCCTTTCAATTAAAATTTAGAAGGTTTAGAAATCCGAGCTAGAAAGGATTTCCCTGACCTACAAAACCTAATAAGATTTTTTTTACTTTCCATTTTATCCCTTCTTATACCTCCTAAGTCTGCGCGGCTGCCCTGCTTTCTTACCTGGTGGCCCCATTTAGCTCTGCCCTCCAGACATTTCAGTCAGCAAATGGCTTTCAAGAATATTTCGAGAAAACTTGACATACTGATCTACTCTCAAACTCAGTGATTTTTTTTCTGGTGTAAAAGATAAAGAAACCACACATGTGTGTAGGTGTGTGTTGTAAGTATACATTCATGTAGGTGTGTGCATGTGTAAGTAGGTGAACACACTCATGTATGTGAGCCCAGAGCTTGGTGCTGGTTGCCTTCTTTGATTGCTTTCCATCTTATTTTCTTAATATTTTTATCTATTTAGTGTGTATGTGTGCACACATCGAGGACAGAGGACAACTTCCACCATGTGGGTTCCAGAGATCAAACACGGGTTTTTAGGCTTGGTAGCCAGTACTCTTAGCTCCTGAACTGTCTTGTTTCTCTCCACCTTATTTTGTCTTTTTGGTTTTTTTTTTGTTGTTGTTGTTGTTTTGTTTTTGTTTTTCAAGACAGGGTTTCTCTGTGGCTTTGGAGCCTGTCTTGGAACTAGCTCTTGTAGACCAGGCTGGTCTTGAACTCACAAAGATCCTCTTGCCTCTGCCTCCCGAGTGCTGGGATTAAAGGCGTGCGCCACTACCACCCAGCTCCACCTTATTTTTGAGACACATCTCTCATTGAAACAGAGCTCATGGTTGCCTGGGATGACTGGCCAATGACCTCAGAGATCCACATCTGTCTCTCTGTCCTCCCAGGGTTATAGATGCGTACTATGAGGCTCAGCTTTTGTGTGGATGCCAGGATCTGAACTCGAGTACCACACTTGTATGGTGCGCACTCTCCTGACTGAGCCATCTCCCTAGCCCACTGCCAGTAAAACACTTTTAGTTAAGAAAAATCTGACTAGGATTAGTGGTAAATGTTTGTGATAAGAGCACTTGGGAGCCTGAGACAGGAGGATCGTGTAGATTCAGGCCAGCCTGGGCTCCGCAGCAGCAACACCGCCTGAAAACAATTAAACAAAGCAAAACAAATCAGTAAAACTTCCCCTCCGACAACAACAGTAAAAGTTAACTGGGAGATAGGCAAAATCTGTGACGACTGATTAAGGGAGTTACTGCAAGAAAACAAGGATGGGGCTGGAGAGATGGCTCGGTGGTTAAGTGTGTTGCTCTTATAGAGGCCCTGAACTCAGTCCCTAGCACCCAGACCAAACAGCACACAATCTCCTGCAACTCTAGCTCCAGGGGACCCTAGACACTCTTCCGGACTATGCATGTGCACATACCAACATGCAAACAGACATACATGCACAATTAAAAATAAATAAATACTAAGCAGACCTGAAGGAGGGCAAGCAAGGGTGAGATGTCTCTATCGGCATATGGATATGCAGTTAGGAACTGTCCTCTCTCCTGAGAGATCAGCTGCGGCTTTTCACTTAGCACATGCACTATGAATGTCTGGGCTGAGAATTTCTTGGTGCGTTTCACACACTGCGTATGTGACATACAAGTCCAGTTTAAGTACAGTGCCTCAAAATAACTCCTTGACTATTTAGAGTTCTCACTATACAATACTAAATGTCCGGGCTATCCTAATGGCAAGCAAACTCTCTTTATCTGTAAATGTGTTCTCATTAGGACTCTGGTTAAAAGAAAAGATATTCAACTCAAATTTGTTAAAACACCACATTAGAGCCCAGAAACAGGAGACGGGGGGGGAGGGGGATGAACACAGAGAGTGCTGAGTGCTCATTAGAGGAAGAGCCAGAAACAGGGAGTTCCCAGAGAAGCACGGGCAGACACTGAGGAGGCCTGTGCCTTGGGGCCTACAGGCCAGAGCCTGCACCAAGAGAGTGCCTCTGTCAAGTCAATGCCCTGTGTGACCCTCCTGTCCTGTCCCAGTGCCTAACAATGCCTTCTGAAGCTGCGACAGCCACTATTGCAGAAGACACATGCAGGACCCAGCATGCGCGAGGGAACGGAGGGTTGTGGAAGACTGTCAAGTTTAACTGCACAGATGATCTCATGTTCACTCATGAAAACCCACGGAGGCACTCACTAAAATTTCCACTGCCAAGGGTAACGAGTCATGACCTCATTCTCTCTCACATCAGTTTTAGTGAAGATGCTGAGAATAGTAAGTAGGAGCTTTTTATTGGATTTTCAGAGGACACACTGGGGGCTGGGAAACAACTGTCACCTTCAAAAGCTGCCCCCAGATGGCAGAAGATAAGCAAAGTGTCTAATGCACCTCAAGAAACAGGGCAAAGGACCTCTAAGAATACTACAAAATTTCTCTCTAAAGAACAAATTGGACTCCTAGGTTCAAAGATGCAGGCTTACCCTTAGAAAAACATAAACGGTACGTGCCCCAGTGGCCGTGCGTTTACTTATCATGATTGAAGGCCTCATTTTATCTTTTTAATTTTATTTTTTATTACTTTATAAATAATACCATTCAAAATTTTCACTTCCTTTTTGCCTCTCATTTCCTTCCCACTCTCCCCACTCCCTCTCCCTCTTCCCCTCTGGTCCTAAGAGAGGGCAGGATACCCTGCCCAGTGGGAAGTCCAAGGCCCTCCCCCCTCCATCTGGGCTTAGGAAGGTATGCATCCAAATAGACTAGGATTCCAAAAAGCCAGTACATGCAGTAGAGACAAATCCCAGTGCCATTATCATTGGCTTCTCAGTCTGCCCCAATTGTCAACCACATTCAGAGGGTCCAGTTTGATCCCATGCTCGTCAGTCCCAGGCCAACTGGATTTGGTGAGTTCCCATTAGCTCAGGCACACTGTCTCAGTGGGTGGACCAACCCCTCGTGGTCCTGACTTCCTTGCTCATCTTCTCCCTCCTTCTGCTCTTCCACTGGACCTTGGGAACTCAGTCCAGTACTCTGATATGAATGTGGGTCTCTGCCTCTATCTCCATCTATCATCAGACAAAGGTTCTATGGTGATATTCAAGATATACATCAGTGTGGCTCTGGGACAAGGCCAGTTCAGGCACCCTCTCCTCTACTGCCCAAGGACCTAGCTGGGGACATCCCCGTGGAAACCTGGGAACCCCTTGAGAGCCAAGCCTCTTGTCAACCCCAAAATGGCTCCCTTAATTAAGATATCTTCTTCCCTGCTCCCATATCTGTCCTTCCTCCATCTCAACTGTCCCACTCCCCGAAATTCTCTCCAACCCTCCCCTTCTCTCTTCTCTCTCCCCCTCTCCCCTTCCCCCCACCCACCCCTACTCCCATGCTCCCAACTTTTGCCTGGCAATCTTGTCTGCTTCCAGTTTCCAGGAGGATCTATACATGTTTTTCTGTAAGTTCACCTTATTATTTAGCTTCTCTAGGATTGTGAACTATAGGCTCAATGTCCTTTGTTTCTGGCTAGAGTCCACTAATGAGTGATTACATACCATATTCATCTTTTTGAGTCTGAGTTATCTCACTCAGGATAGTGTTTTCTATTTCCATCCATTTACATGCAAAATTCAAGATGTCATTGTTTTTTTTACTGCTGAGTAGTACTCTAATGTGTAGATGTGCTATACTTTCTTGATCCATTCTTCCATTGAGGAGCATCTAGGTTGTTTCCAGGTTCTGGCTATTACAAATAATGCTGCTATGAACATAGATGAACAAATGCTTTTGTAGTATGGTTGGGCATCTCTTGGGTATATTCCCAAGAGTGGTATTGCTGGGTCCTGAGGTAGGTTGACTCCCAGTTTCCTGAGAAACCACCACACTGATTTCCAAAGTGGTTGCACAAGTTTGCATTCCCACCAGCAATGGAGGAGTGTTCCCCTTACTCCATATCCTCTCCAGCATAGGTTAACATTGGTGTTTTTGATTTTAGCTATTCTGACAGGTGTAAGATTGTGTCTCAAAGTTGTTCTGATTTGCATTTCCCTGAGAGCTAAGGAAGTTGAACATGTCCTTAAGTATCTTTTGGCCATTTGAAATTCTTCTGTTGAGAATTCTCTGTTCAGTTCAGTACCCCACTTTTAAATGGGTTATTTAGAATTTTAATGTTTAGTTTCTTGAGTTCTTTATATATTTTGGAGATCAGACCTTTGTTTGATATGGGTTTGGTGAAGATCTTCTCCCATTCAGTCGGTTGCCTTTTTGTCTTACTGACTGTGTCCTTTGCTTTACAGAAGCTTCTCAGTTTCAGGAGGTTTCATTTATTCATTGTTGCTCTTATTGTCTGTGCCACTGGGGTTATACGTAGGAAGTGGTCTCCTGTGCCCATGTATTGTAGGCTACTTCCCACTTTCTCTTCTATTAGGTTCAATTTGGTCAGATTTATATTGAGGTCTTTAATCCATTTGGACTGGAGTTTTTGCGCATGGTGATAGATATGAATCTATATACCCAAATTAAATCAAGACCAGGTGAACAATTTAAATAGACCTATAAGTTGTGAGAAAATAGAAGCTGTCATCAAAAACCTCCCGGGACCATATGGTTTTAGTGCAGAATTCTACCAGAACTTCCAAGAAGAGCTAATACCTATACTCCTTAAATGTGTTCCACATAATAGAAACAGAAGGGACATTCCCAAACTCATTTTATGAAGCTACAGTTAGCCTGATACCAAAAACCACACAAAGACGCAACCAAGAAAGAGAATTGCAGGCCAATCTCACTCATCAACATCGACGAAAAAATTCTCAATAAAATACTGGCAAACTGAATCCAAGAACACATCAAAAAAATCATCCATTATGATCAAGTAGGCTTCATTTTAGAGATGCAGGGCTGGTTCAATACATGAAAATCTATCAATGTAATTCATCATATAAATAAACTGAAAGAAAAAAACCATATGATCATTTCATTAGATGCTGAAAAAGCACTTGACAAAATTCAACACCCCTTTATGATAAAGGTATTGGAGAGGGATACAAGGATCATATCTAAATATAACAAAAGCAATATACAGCAAGCC